>ARYC01002003.1:0-72325 GCA_000711775.1 Oxytricha trifallax
TGCCTACTAAGAAGCAGTTGTCAAATAAACTACCTGAAAGAAACTATTTCTTTGGCATACTTGCAACAATCAAAGGTGATTACTTGAAAGAAATTATTCAAGTATCTCATAAGAAAAGGTACAGCATCTCTTCAGAAGATAAGGATAAACAGGGGATCAAGATAAGTGAGAGCTAGCTATAAGAGTTGCAGGAGCACCCATATATTTCAAGTAAGATTTGTAGTTTAACTCTTTAGAAAAATCTGGTACTGGCATCTTCTTGATGAAGGAAAAGAGCAAGCTTCACTGAGAGCGAAAGTCGCAGACAAAGTATGAAGTTAGCAAGAGGCTTTATTCAAATATTTAGCCTCCAGAGTCAATGAACATAGATGCTGGAGCTGGCAGCAAGAGAAGAAACTTAGGAGGAGGGAAGCAAGAAGTAGAAGAAAAGAAAGAGAAGCCAGCTTTCTCTAAAGAATTTTAAATGTGACTTATATTCATTAACTTAACTTCAAAACTTATTTATTCACATTCACTCTCCCTTCTTTAGCACACTTTTAAACCAATTAATTATCTACTTTCTTCGTTGAGCTTTTAATAAAGTCTACTGTATCGATAGTTAGGTCATGCATGTCATGCATGTCATGCAAATCAAATAGTATAGCACCAGTTTCTTGTAATGACATTTTAATATACCCCAGTAGAGCTAAATTCCATTAAACTATGGACTGTAAGGTACATTGAACACTGGCGTTATTCTAAGTTGTTCATAACTCTTCCTTGTTTCTCTAGTCTTATGAACAGAAAGATTATCAACAAACAGTATAATTTCTTAGTCAGGGGTACTTCTCTCTCAGCTGCACTAAGAACTTAATATACTGCTCTGTCTTAATAGAGCGAGGATGAATAACATAAGTTCTAAACCAGCATCCTCGCTAATACCTCCAAGAATTGCCATTGTTTATACCTTCACTTTTTAGTCATATACCTCTATATTACTATGCTTCTTATACCAAGACTTCTCGATGAAAGTGTTGAAGGTAAACACAGCCTCGTCAGCATGAATAAACTTAATATTACTCTATTAGGCTCTCTGCATTTAATTATAAATATAATTTAAGTTATTGTTGTAAAATGGCAGAGTGAAATCAATCACTCTCTTGATACGATTAACACCTTTGTAAGATATACCATTTCGTTTATAAATGTTTGCAACAGACTATGGCAGAGATCTTCAACTCAGGGAACTGGCGGTGAAACATAGTAGCTCGTTGGTCGAGAGAGAAGTGAGCCCAATACTTCAAAGTTTTATCATTAATAAGATAGTCAATATGCTTTTATAGAAACTTTGACTTCCTCTTAGGCATAGAATTCAGCTATTATTGCTTTAGTTATACTGCTATAAGACAGTGGGATCGGACAGTTGATGGACTTCGCTTTAAGAGCAGTGCAATAGACTTATAGTTCAGTACTGGTTTTATTTATTCACTATAGATATCACATCCATAACGCAGTTTAAACACTAAATCTATATAGTCTTCATCATAAATAGACCCCAAAAGCTTGCTATTTTTGTCTCGCATTTAATTAATAACCCCAACCCCTAACAAATTCCCTACAAATCAAAGCACTTATAAACCTCATTAAGGGGTTTTGGGGTTTTGATTCTAGTAATTACCAATCGGTAGCAGATCGCACTAGTTTTCCTACATTTTGTTGATAATAACTTTTCCATCATCTAGCTAAAAAAGCTAATTTATCATTAGAGATCGGGAAGACAAAATCTCTAGGTATAAATCTACTTGACTCTTTATCAGTAGAATCAATCTGCATTCTTTAATAAATTATGGTATTGTTGCAGCTAAGTTGAGATAATCTGCGATTTTTTGTCTTTTCTTCTGAACAATCTTTTTGATTTTAATATTATTTTTCAATCGAATACATCTGGTCCTATGGATTTATTGAAGTTTCATTTTTTATGCCCTTTTCGAAATCGGCACCTCTACCTGATTGTTTCTTATTTTTAGTCAATCGTATCTATATCTTAACACCCCTTAGTGAAGTTTATAAATGCTTTGATTTGTAGGGTATTGTTGGGGTTCTTATTGGGGTTAGTAGAGAAAAAGCAGGTTTTATATCAATTTATTGTAAATTTAATGATTATCAGTTGACCTAACTCAAAGGAATTTAATTTGCTTGTCTTTGTTGTATCTCTTGAATTTGGGTGTCTTTGGTGGCTCAAGTATGTCGTCTAATGATTATCTAGGATAGTGAGGAGCTCTTACTATTATCATCTCGACTAAATTTCTAATTTCTTAGCTTACATCTTCCTACTTGATATGTTTCTAATCTAAGCTAATTGATTATTTTTCATGCTTTGTGCTAAAGTAAGACATACTTTCCATATCGCTCTCCAATATAATAGCAGCAACTGCCCATACATCTAACTATACTGAACCATTGGTCACTTCTCTCTGATTGGAAAATATCCAGGTGTACCAAGAACCTTAGCTAAGGATATATTCTCTTACCGTAATGGTTTATCGAAATCGATGACAACTACTTCTAAAGGGCATAGGTTCTACATAAAATTTTCAGGCTTCAAATCTCTATAAACATATCTAAGTTCATGCAATTCTTTGAAACCCTTAATCATATCTGATAGAATATCATTCTAATCATTTGGTTATCTGTAGTGATATAGATAGTCTCTAAGAGTTATTTCAAATTTCTTTAGTCTAAGTGTGATGAAAACAAAGCCTAAAATAACACCATCTAACTATATTAAATTCTTGCAGTCTCTTCTCTATACCTCTCTTAGAACAATATATTCGTTAGCGAATTCATTCTGGTATTGCTCATTATCTGAAATGGTAAACCTAATAAAGCGAATTAAGAGGTTTAAGAGTAAGACTTCATAGTTAATCGCAAATTTGTTCATTAAATATATAGGCAATGTACATTAATATTGTCTTAAATAACTCATAATCAGCTCATCTTACATCATCAAAGTCTTCATTTTTTTGTCTTCCGTTTCTCGAGATCTGTGCTCGTTCATATCGTTGTTTTCGTAACATCACAAAAAGTCAAGTTCAACAATCTCAGTCACATCTCGATTTAAGACTGCTGATTTCAAAATCAGTTGATAGGGCTGTTCTCCATTTTATTAGTCGAGATTTTAATAAATCAACGATTTTAACAAATTAAATTAGGCAAGATCTTAATAAATAGGTATCAATTTAAAATTAATTAAGACATCTCTAACTAAAATTCTTAATAGATTTAAAAAACTATTATAAACTTTAATCATTAATCATTAAAACTTAAAAAGTTTTAATTTGCCCTGATTTAATTTGTTAAAATTGTTGATTTATTAAAATCTCGACTAATATAATGGAGAGCAGCCCTATAAACTGATTTTGAAATCAGCAATCTTAAATCGAGATGTGACTGAGATTATAGAAGTTGAACCTAGAACTTGACTTTTTGTGATGCTACGAAGACAACGATGTGAATGAGCACCAATCTCGAGAAATGCACGACAAAAATGAAGACTTTGATGATGGAAGATGAGCTATTTAAGACAATGAGTAAAAATAGAGTCAATTTCCAAAATATAATCAAATAATCAATCATTTATTCACGATATTTTAATATTAATATTTTTAATCTAATTAAAAAGCACGTATCTCGAAATTTTGATCATTTTGAGATACGTGCCAAATAAATATAACTAAATAATCATACATTAAACTTCGAATTATAAATGAAATTAAGTATTTCTACAAAATAAAGTTCATTTTAAAATGCTTTAAAAATTAAATATATATTTATTTTGTTTTATAAATCATACTGATTATTTTTAAATTTCTATGTTTAATTGAAAAACTTTTTACTAATATTATCTTATATATATATTATATTTTAAAATGAACTTTAATTTGTAGAAATACTTAATTTCATTTATAATTCGAAGTTTAATGTATGATTATTTAATTATATTTATTTGGCACGTATCTCAAAATGATCAAAATTTCGAGATACGTGCTTTTTAATTAGATTAAAAATATTAATATTAAAATAGCGTGAATAAATGATTGATTATTTGATTATATTTTGGAAATTGACTCTATTTTTACTCAATATTACTGTACTTTGCCTATATATCTAATGAACAAATTTGCGATTAACTATGAAGTCTTACTTATAAACCTCTTAATTCGCTTTATGCATACTCATCAACCACTATGAGTTTTACTTTGTTAGGCACGCTTATATTCAAATATTTTTTAATGCAGAAATATACATAGCTCTCTCTTAGAAACATGCTAAAAAAGTATTTCGTTCCGGTTGATTCATTATTTCAAATCATTTCTGCTCCTTGAGCTTATCCTTCTATTCCCTTTGAGACTCAAGATTATTTGATTTTCTCTTTACTGGTACTAGTTTTTGAGTCTCTTTATCTTAAATCAAGAACTAACTAATGTGATGCTTTTGCATATGCCTTTAACTTGAGCTGAGTGAGTATATGACTTCATGTATGTCGTGCACTAATACCTGCCATCTACCTTTTCGTGCTTGAAATATACCTTCGCCTTTCCAGAATTTATCTCTTTAATATGTCTCTTCAAGTTTTATTCAGATGATAAAAAATTCTAGCACTCTTGGCATTAAAATATTTTTCTTATTTCAATTGGTAGCTGTTCTTTTTTTCCTCAATATAATCAATTAAAGTTTTAACTCCTATCTGTGTGTTCTACCTCTGGTTTAGTATTTCTTTAATAAAAACCTCTGCTTCAAACTCAAGAGATCTTAGCTCAACCTCCCTCTCAACATAAGAAATTTCAACTTTTTAGTTTAGCAAAAGGTTAGCTATGATTATCCTGCTCCAAGAGAGACTGCTTTACGATTCAAGTTAGCCGCCATGCTTAAATTCAAATTTAAATTTCTATTATAAAGCTCTAATTACCTCTCTAGTTTTAGTTACTCTGTATAGAAGTTGATACGACAACAATTATGGTTGAATTTCAGGTGTTAGAAATCACATTTATGCTTAGTTTATAAATATCATTTTTCTAATTTCATGCTTAATATTTTTAATTTTGGTACCAACTTAGAAAAAATTCAGGTTAGTACTGGTACCAATTAGGTTTTGAACCATTTTGTAACTTTTTCATTAAAACTTCATTATTTTAAAACTAGGTACTAATTAAGTTTTGGTACTATTAAATTGGCACCAATTAAAATTAAACAGATTTAGTACCAGTACTAATTAAATTTAAACAAATTTAGTACTAATTTAATGGAACTAAATTTATAAAAATGGGAATCTATCTCTGCAGTTTGTTACAGCTTCTGCAAACATTCTCCATGTATTTTTGCAGGGTTGACCTCCTATAAGAGGCCCATAATTAATAGTAAGCTTTTAAATATTATAATCCAGAAGTCTATAAATTATAATTTGAAATTAATTTATAGAAAGAGAAACAAAGATGGAATCACTCAATGATCAAATGAAAAGAGTTGAGGAGAAGAAATGATCTCAAGATTCAGAAATAAGGAAGATTTCTTTCGATACTTAACTTTACATGGTAAGATAACTTGATGACGATTAACAGATTATACAGTTGGTTTATTCTTTCCAAAATTGTAAGGTACCAACATTTCATTCTTGAAGGCAATACTTGTGAGGAGAAGAAAGCTTTAAAAATAAAGAGATTAAACTAATAGAAATTCCCAACTACCCTGTGATTTGAGTCATTAATCTTTATGAGGATGCCATATAAGATGAGGAAGTGGTAGTTTACCTTCCAATTAAGAAACAACTCTCTAATAAACTACCAGAGAGGAACTTCTTTTTTGGTATTCTTGGTACAATAAAAGAGGAGTATCTCATAGAAATAATTGAAGAATCTCATAAGAAACGATATTCTATCTCTCCTGAAGACTAGAAGAAGCAAGGCATTCTAATAAGCTCAGCTTGGCTAGAGGAACTTAAGAAGCATCCTTATCTTTCAAGTAAGCATTGACATATAATTTGGTAGGAAAATCTGATACTGGTATATATCATATGTAAGAGCATGCTAAGGTTCATAGAGATAGAAAACAGCAGACAGTTCATTAAGTTAGCAAGAGACTTTATAATGATGTTTAAAAGCCAGAAGATATGAACATAGATGCAGGAGATGGCAGTAAGAGAAGAAACTTAGGGCCTGTCAAGCCTTAAGAAGAAGAAAAGAAAGAGAAGCCTAATCCATTTAAGGGTCCATTTAATATGTGAACTATTTCACTCAATTAAGTCTAAAACTTATTAATAAACATTCATTCTCTCCTTCCTTGCACATATCGTAGTCTTATCTTTATTCACTCTCTTACAACTACTTTGTATTAAGTCTACTGTATCGATTGGTAAATAATGCATAAGATGATACAGCAGTAGCTTCTTGTAGTAAGTCTAGATTTAACTCCAGTAAAATTTAATCCCATTAAATTATGGGCTATAAGGAACGTTGTATACAGGAGTTATGTTTAACTAGTCATAAGATTTCTTAGATTCCTTAGTTTTATGAACTGAAAGGTTATCAACAAACAGGATTATCTCTTGGTTACTATACTTCTCTCTGAGCTTATGTAGGAACTCTATATAATACTCGCGCTTAATAGAGCGAGGGTGAATAACATAACTCTCTAAATCTTAACTTATACCTTTTAAAATTGCATGGATGACTACCTTCACCTTTTAATCATGGACTTCTATATTACCATACTTCTTGTACCAAGACTTGTTAATAAAAGTGTTGAAGGTGAATACAGCTTCGTCAGCGTGTATGAACTTGATGGTGTTAGTAATAGCTCTCTGCATTTAATCATATATAAAGTTTAAATTATTACTATAAAATGGCACTTCAAAATCAATTACTCTCTTCACTCTGTTGACAGTCTTGAAAGTAATGCCATTTCTTCTATAAATATTAGCTATAGTCTAAGGAGAGATACGCATGTCAGGAAACTTACGATGAAACATGACAGCTCGTTAGTCAAGAGGAAAGTGAGCCCATAGTCAATATGGTCTGAGTGAACTTTTATTTCCTTACTGGATGTTTTCACGTACCAGAATTAAAATGCTAAACAGCTAACATGAAGTGATATCTAACAGTTGAGGCACTCTTGCGTAGAAGTCTTGCTATGGCTGTAAAATTCAGCACTGGTTTGACTTAGTCTATATTAATACTTGTACCATACCTAAGCTTAAGCAGTAAATTTATTTATTATTCATTATAAATAGACCCTAAATTTCGCTAATTTCTATTTCTAATTTTGCAATTTTACCTAATTTCTCTAATAATACCAACTATACCCTACAAATCAAAGCACTTAAAAACCTCACTAAGGAGTTTTGGGGTTTTGAGTCCTGATTCTCTATTACCGCCATGCCATCCAAATTGTAGAATTATACAACCTTTTTATTAGTACATTCTCCCATTTTATCTCTTTCTTCTAGTATTGTCAATCCTTCTTTAGGTTTTTATTGTTTTTGACTCTTGATGAGGCTTTTCACTAAGAAGAAGAATTCTTTCATATTGTTTCTATCTTGGCTGTGTTCCATGTCTTTAATAGCTCTCCTCTATTATAATTTGATACCTTGAAACATTCTTGATGTTTCCTACTCTTTTCTTTGTTAAGCATTTTGGGTGTTGTTTGTGTCTTTCTCTGATTTGTTTTGTAAACTTTTTAAAATTGATTGGTCTAGGTTTTTTTTGATTCTCTTCCCTCTTTTATAAGGACCTTCCAGCATTATTTTTAAAAGTCTAAAATTCTTATATTACTCTTTTTATTAGAGAGTTTTAAATTATTTCCTTGATATTTAATTCTCACTTTTGCTTTTAAAATTTGGTGGTTGTGTAAGTTGATAAGTTTTCCAAATACATTTTTTTACTTTAGAAAAAATTTAGTCAAGTTATTTTCTTATTTTATGAGTTTATACTCCTTTAGGAATAAATTACTTAGTCCCTTTTTGCTTTTGTCTTTTATATATAAAATTGGGAGGAAGTTTCCTGTT
This sequence comes from Oxytricha trifallax, assembly GCA_000711775.1. Classification (NCBI taxonomy): domain Eukaryota; phylum Ciliophora; class Spirotrichea; order Sporadotrichida; family Oxytrichidae; genus Oxytricha; species Oxytricha trifallax. The sequence continues at coordinate 8,039 of ARYC01002003.1, forward strand.
CCCTACTTTAGAATATATATTTTTGCCGATAAAAATATTAGAAACTTGTAAATTTTTATTTAAATTTCCATTACGTTATACAAGACAACTTTTATTAGTAAATAATTTTCAAGTTATGAAACTGGAACCTCCCCTCTCGATATTATAAATCCCCATGACTAATTATTCTTTATCTTCAACACTTTATTTATAAAATTTATCATATAAATCAGTAAACTTATTATTCTTTAACTACATCGCTACAGTAAGCTATAAACTTTTAAGAGTTTTGTTAATTTTTTATCAATTATTATGCTATTTAATACTAGAATTCAATTAGTTCTTGCTAATTAGATTTATGGTATGTCCTTGTTGTTTATTCCAATTAATCTCTGGTTTTTTAGTTTCCACAAACCCTATAACGTCGAGCTGTTGTATTCTATTTTTCTAATTATCTAGCTATTTTTTCAGGTTTGAATTTATTCCTCTTACATTCTTAAGTTATAAACTATGCTAAGATTTATTTTTTGCTATTAATCAGAGTTTATCTTCTCTTGTATCGTAGGTCTTCACCAAGTCTTTCTGTTCTCTTAGCCCATCTTTAATTTTCTTTTATTTATTGTTAAGAGTGAGGCTTCGGCTATGGTTCAATTGTACAGAGTTTGCCTAATGTGAATATATTTTTGTATTCAACTTAGTCTTAGATTATTTGGCATTTTTTGCTAAAAATTTTGACCTCACTTTGAAAATTGCTTAGTAGTCTTAGATAGAAGTTTAACTGTTCAGTTTTGTTAACTTCTCTTTTCAATGTAAAATGGCAATCTTCTACGGCATAGTCGCTCTTGATGCTTTGTCTCCACCTAATCCTTACTTTTTCCATTTTCTTTTTTTATTTGTTTTAACTTTAGTTTTGAATATTAATTATAAATAATATGCAAATCAGGACAAGATAAGCAATCTATGTTATAACTTAACTCATTTACAAACTGAATTCGGAAAGATTTTTACTTCATTTTGACTCCATTCTTAAATACTGACTTTGACTTTGCAAAAGTAAACTCTTATAATATAAACTCTTAGACCCCTGTCCAAAGCAATAGATATCTTTGACTGTCTTAGAGCGAACTTCAAAATTCCAATGAATAGTGGTCTTAGAATCTGTATCTATGGAAATAACTACTTGAAGTAATGAAAACTTATGTGCCTAAACATCTACAAAATCTTAACAACTAACTAAATCAGCAACGTAAATGGTTTACACTAAGTGTGAAAACATTTTCATACAATTAATTATACATATTCTTATTAATTCTCTAATATAAAACATGTTTTATTACTGGCTATCATACTGTATATGATATTACTAAAAAAGAACTTCATCCTGTGAAAAATTTTCTCTAAAAAAACTCATTTAAAATATAGGTAAATAAAAAGCATAAACTTAATGAATGAAATAAATAATTATAAAGGAAGAAAGGAAATGAAGAGGATTATTTTAATAGTATATATTATATTAAGTTTACTTATTATTTTGATTTGTTGATTTACAGATCATTTTCTTTTTTTATAAACATTAAGATTTGTTAATAAATTAGTAGTTTTATTTTATTAGCATGCTTAATATTCAATATCTATTACTAAGCCCAATTATTTAAGTTATTATGAAGGTTATATAAATAAATTTATTACAAACTGATAAATGCTTTTAAATATTTATAAATATATTCTAAGTGTTGCCAACATATTATATTCATGATGTTTAAGTCAACTTTTGTTCGCATTATCAGTTGCTAGTAGCTATTCTGCTTTATCTAGAAAGAAAATTAACATAAGAATGATTCTTCTTGGCATTCGCATATTTGAGAAGATGAAATTGTTATGATTGAAAGACTCCTAAACAAAATTTTACTAAGTATGAAGCTAGTATGATCAATATTTGAAAGCATTAGATTAATACTAGATAATGTTTTTATATGTTTCATGGATTTATAAATATTCTTGGGAAAATTTGAATATAGATTTGTTTCATATTGCAAGGGATTTTATGTTTTTATTATATGGGAGATTTGTAATTTTATTCAACAAATGTGATTTGTATATCAAATATTTTAATTTAGTATAATCTTAGTGAATATACTTATACTATAATTAATCAAATTATTTTTTAATTTAATTTTAAATTCATAAGCTTTAAATAATATTAGCATTAAGTGCAAATGATTACATTTTAGATAGATTTTGCAATAAAGTAATAGTTAACCGAATCAGGCAATGAAAATGATACCACTATTTCGAATTTATTCATACAATACCTTATTATGTTAAAGACTGTGTTTTTATTCTTGAATCATTTTTTGGTAATCCTTTATGTCATTAAAGCATATTTGATTTATGAATAATTAGAAAATATATATAAAAATTCATTCTTTTAAGTTAAACAATAAAAGTTATTCTGTTTAAGAATAATTATAATAATCAAAGTAGTAATAATGGTAATTAAAAGAAGTAGTTTGGACAGTCTTTTTTATGTAAAATTTAAAAATTTTAATAGTTTATTTTTTTTTTATTAAATAAGATGTATATTTATTACAAGCACTATTTTATATAAAAGGATTTAATTATATTCATTTTCATAAAATAATTTATATATTGGGAGAAATGAAAAACAAATACACAAAAAAACCCATTATCTAAATCTATATAAGAGAGATAGTATGTTTATACAAGTGCATTATTACTAAATCAAGCTACTTAACTGACGAATACAATAAGTTTAGTAGGATGCTTTAGAGTGGAGGAGGCATAGGGAATATTCGCAAAGAAGAAGTACTGTAATTCCTACTATTGCTGGAGCTGCCCGGCAATGCTTTGCTATCTTTTTGTTTTCATGGCACATTCAGTTTGGAGTCTTTGCTCTTAATCTTGGCTCTTTAACACATACCATATTCTAAACTTAAGCTTCTTGATGTAAAATTGTTGACAGTTATTTAGCTTCTCAAAAGCAGATTCTTAAAAATTAACCTGACTTTACTGATCTCTCAGTTTTAAGGAGTAACAAAGCCTCAGCATTTAATTCGTTCCGATCTGCTTTCTAGTCTACTGTAGTAGTTTAATTAGCATCAATAGTAGAAAATGACCAAAATATTTCATTGGGAAATTGGGCATTTTTTTACTTAAAATCTTGCAAACAAAGTTGCTGGTGAATATTTGAATGGGAGTCTCCATGGGTCACTACTCTATTCTCGATGTAAAACACTAGGGAGATAGAATCTCCGATTAAAACATCAATCCCAGTAGCAGATAAAATAGAATATCTATATTTTTCATGCTATACTAAATCCTTAACTAGGAGCTATCTGGGGCTATAACCACGCGCTTCTTGAATGTAGATACTTTCCTTGAGAGCTTTGCCGCTTTCTTCTGGGGCTTTTTTTTAAATTCCTCCAGATGCAGTGGAGCATCATCTCTTCCAATTAAGCTTCAATAAACTCTCGTGCTTCAGGCTCAGAAGTATCTTCTTTGCACTAAATGGAAAAACCTTAAGATGTCATGGGTATAAATGCTGATTTATACTTAAGTATCTGGGAATACAAGACCTTCTCTCTCTCTTACTCTTAAAATTCTTATGCTTAATATTGTAGAAATACATTTGAATTTGAAAAATTAAATATAATTAAACTTAATATTAAGCGAGTATAATTAAAATGGGGAGACTGTTAAAATAAAATCAAAAAAGAGATCAAATATAATTATGATCATCTCAATATACATGAGTGAAGATCCAACAGTCACTAATTTGAATAATGTTTGAATATATCCTTATTTAAATTTAATTAACTAATCAACTAACTAAAAATGGAACTTTTGCTTTTTTATCATCTTTTCTGATTTTTTTTATTTTTGTTCATCGATCAAGTAGATGCTGTAGCTGATCTTCAAGTTTTTTCATAATTTTCATAGATATCTTCAGGGTATCTTCAGGGTATCTTCAGGATATCTTCCTCAAAAAATTTAAAGTGTGGAGAGTGTGGAGAGTATGGAGTGTGTGGAGTCCAGCATCAACAAAAACAGTAGTAATTGCACTTATATTCTCAAAATCAAGCATTATTATGAGTCTGGTTGAAATTCTAGAGAATTTATAAAATTTTAGATCACTGATTTTTTCTTTGTTTTCATCAACATCATCTTTATCATCATCTTCAACATTAAGCATCATATCAATGAATTTTAGAAAAACAAGATGTTTTTGAAAAAATCCCAGACTCATAATAATGCTTGTTTTTTAGAATATTAGTGTTATTACTACTGTTTTTGTTGATGCTGGACTCCACACACTCCATACTCTCCACACTCTCCACACTTTAATTTTTTTGAGGAAGATATCCTGGAGATACCATGAAGATACCCTGAAGATATCTGTGAAAATTATGAAAAAACTTGAAGATCAGCTACAGCATCTACTTGATCGATGAACAGAAATAAAAAAAATCAGAAAAGATGATAAAAAGCAAAAGTTATATTTTTAGTTAGTTGATTAGTTAATTAAATTTAAATAAGGATATATTCAAACATTATTCAAATTAGTGACTGTTGGATCTTCACTCATGTATAATGAGATGATCATAATTATATTTGATCTCTTTTTTGATTTTATTTTAACAGTCTCCCCATTTTAATTATACTCGCTTAATATAAATCAAAATCGTGGCAGTTAAAGTTGGCCAATTTGAACGATCTAGGGCTCATTCGATAGAGAATTCAAAATTAGATGGACTTTACTATTGGCGGTACTATTTTATCGCATACCTGGAGCGAGATAACTTCATTTTAATTAAATGCCTCTAAATTCATTATATTATTCTCCCACATTAAAGTGAAGTTATCTCGTTCCAGGGATGCGATAAAATAGTACCGCCAATAGTAAAGTCCAGCTTATTTAGAATTCTCTATCAAATGAGCCCTAGATCGTTTAAATTGGCCAACTTTAACTGCCACGATTTTGATTAATTATAAATTTAATTATATTTAATTTTCCAAATTCAAATGTATTTCTACAATATTAGTAAAATTAGCTTGGATTTATTCTTAATATCAAGTTCATTTCGAAAGAAATGCTATTAGGAATCACATGAAAAGCGCTTATATACTCCTTCTAACCACTCAAAACCTTACATAGCAAGGCATCGACAGACACAGTCATATAACTGTTAAACTCTACAAAACCACTGGATCACTATGGTATCCAAGAGATGTCAAAGCTTGTAACAGTATTATTGTGAATGGCAAATAGGCCTATGTTTAACTCTGCTTTTCCCATTTCATATGGCTTTTAGAGACCCAGTAGATTTCCCTTGATAGCTGGAAGATTCACCAGTGATGCTTAGACATGCTAAAGTTGTTCACGTCACTATGGCTAGGTAGCTTGGAGAATATAATTTGCCATTTATAGCATTCATACTTGCTTAATTAGTCTTTCGTATAATGATAAATTAGTAATCATTAGAGGCACAATGTATTATTTTATTTTCACAATATGCATTATAATTCAGTAATAAAAATAAATTAGTACATCAGAATAATTCAACTGAGACGTAATATAGATATGATCCAAATATATTTAATTTAAATATAACAACTTCCTTCTCACTGTTTTTCTTCAAACGGCTTTCATTTTTCAAATATAACCTATAAGTTTGAGGCTAATTTTTCTCACGAAAATTATCATTTTAAAAATAATTTTTAACATTTTTCATACATAATTTACTAATTTGAAACTTTTTTTCTCTTAACTGTTGTTATTTTTAATAATCATAAAAAATTAAAAATAAAAATAATGCATAACTAGATGAAGAGGTCTATAAAAACATAATTATAATGTGAACAACCATTTATTCCACCAGCTCATTCAAAACCCCAAAACCCCTTAATGAGATTTATAAGTGCTTTGATTAGTAGGGAATTTGTTAGGGGTTGGGTTATTAATAGGTTTTAATGTGAAATTTATAGTAAATGTATTTAATTTAATCACTCAAAATGCACTTTTGGATCATGTGGGAGAGGTCTGAAGTTTATCTTACTTAACCACAACTCTATCTGCTCTATTGATATGTCTGATCTTGAGTTTGGTTTTATTATTATTGATTCTGCCATATGTTTTATTGATTGAGATACTCTGGTTTTGTCTATAAACTACTTGATTCTTTACTTAGCATCTTTCTCGCACCTTGTAGAGTAGTAATCGTTGCGAGGCATATCGCACTCTATTATTATTGCTGCTAAAGCCCACACATCCCACTAAAAGTCACCATCTCTCCAGTCTTCTCTTTCTGGATAATAGCCTTGAGTTCCCATTACAGTTCCAAGCCTTGAGACTTCCACTCTTTAGGCTCTGTTGAAATCGATTATTGCTACTCTTACTGGAGAAAAGTTTATCATAATATTTTCTGGCTTTAAATCTCTGTGAACAAACCCTAACTTGTGAAGCTCTTTAATGCCTTGTATGGTCTGAGTTGCTATTTATCCAAGTTACTTATGATTCCTTTGATCTGTTATGAAATCTCTTAGAGTCATTTCATAGAGTGGGAGTCTGAAAGCAACATGATCCTTGGCAAGGAGAACAGCATCTAGCTTGATTAAGTAACTACACTCTTTAAACTTTGCTTGAGTGAGTACTTGATACTCATTTGTAAACTCCATCTAATATTTATCATCACTTATGAGATAGTTGAAAGGATATACTTTGTAAGCATACTGATGATCCTTGATAACTTTCTTGTCATAAGAATCTTCTAGAATTAGGTAGCTTTAGAGAGAAGTATCTAAATCAATCTATGCAAGTACTGGAATTTTCTTGTATTATATTTTAATCATAATTTTAGTGACCTCTGATGCTAAGAGATTGCGTGCGATCCTCACATACTCTAATTCACTTGCTTGTTAAAGCTCAGCAACTTAAAGAAGCTCCCTTGCTTTTCTTTTGTTGAGCAACTTCAGTTGAGTGTCTTAATCTTCAACTTCTATTTCTTTCTTGTGGGCTTTTAAAAGATGCTTCTTTAAGTCTCTTGTATGAGAGTACTGCTTATGGCACTCAAAGCAATCATACTTCCATCAACTTTGACATGCTTTAAGTATACTGTAGGCTTAGCTTCCTTATGGACCTTCATATGCCTGTACCAGCTAGATTTATGAGTGAAGTCTCTTTCACACTGCTCACAAAAATATACTTCAACTTCCTGAGCTTACATTGAAATTTCAATTCTTACTTTCTCCTCCGCTCTGCCTCCCACACACTTGTTTGCCATTAATTTTCTATTATTAATATCTATTTTAATAACAGAGACCTCAAGTGATAGCTCTGGTAGTTCCTTATGAGAGTTTATCTCACAGCTATAACACTTTTTATTGACACCAAAGGTAAGTCTCATTTAGTTTGATGGAAGTGCTGTTGTTTTTCTTAAAATGTTAGCGCTCATATTTAAATTTGAATTTAAAATTATAAAACTGCCTCTATAACTGAGAGCTTATATGATAGCTTTGCAAGCCTACAAGTTTCAAGGGAATTCCTTAGAGTATTCGAGAAGAAATATAAGTGTTAAGAGACAATCCAGCTCTAAATATGGGGGAGGAAGTAACCATTTTTACTATCAATAAAAAGTTGATTACAGCACGTACCGATTTAGGAGGTGCACCTAATTAAGTACGTACTGCTTTAGGAGGTATTTTATGATTTTATGATTAAAATTAGGGTGCTCCTTATTAAGTACTAGCATTAATTAATGCTCCTAATTAAGTACTAGCATTTTAGGAGCTGTTCCTAATTAAGTACGTACCAATTTAAATTTAAAAATATGGAACTATAACAGTAGAAATTGATATCAATCTCTCAAGTTTGAAACCAGTTCTCTAAACCTTCTCCATATCCTTATTAGAGGTTGACCTCCTGTAGGATGCCCATATTTAATAGTAAGTTTTACAGAAATATATAATTGAAATCAATAAACTTAAATTTGAATATCATTTCTTTGATCTGTAAACAAGATGGAGTCAATGAATGATGCAATGAAAAGAGTGCAAGCACAAGAATTGATTCAAAGATTTAGAAAGAAGGAGGATTTGCATCGCTACCTGGTGCAGCAAGGTAATAAACTCATAGTAACTTATCTATATTATGTAGTTGGTTTGTTCCTGCCTACGATGGAAGGTACTAAAATTTCATTTCTAAGAGCGATACTCTGCGAAGAGAAGAAAGCATAAAAAATTTAAGATGTAAAGTTTGCAGAGATTCCAAACTATCCAGAAATCTCAGTGACTATATATACTTATATGATGATGCTATGAACGACCCAAAGTTTTCGCAGTACCTGCCCACTAAGAAGCAGTTGTCAAATAAACTACCTAAAAGAAACTATTTCTTTGGTATACTTGCAACAATTTAAGGTGAATACTTGAAAGAAATTATTCAAGAATCTCATAAGAAAAGGTACAGCATCTCTCCAGAAGACAAGAACAAACAAGGCATCAAGATAAGTGAGAGCAGGCTATCAGAACTGCAAAAGCACCCTTATATTTCAAGTAAGATTTATAGCTTAACTCTTTAAAAAATCTGGTACTGGCATCTTCTTAATGAAGGAATAGAGCAAGCTTCACAGAGAGCGAAAGTCGCAGACAAAGTATGAAGTCAGCAAGAGACTTTATTCAAATATTCAGCCACCAGAGTCAATGAACATAGATGCTGGAGCTGGCAGCAAGAGAAGAAACTTAGGAGGAGGGAAGAAGAAGGAGAAGAAAAGAAAGAGAAGCCAGCTCCCGCTTAAGAATTTTAAATGTGACTTATATATTCATAAACTTAACTACAAAACTTATTTATAAACATTCACTCTCCCTTCTTTAGCACACTTTTAAGCCAACAAATTATCTACTCTCTTCGCTGAGCTTTTAATAAAGTCTAATCGCAGGTAGGTCATGCATCAGATGGTATAGCAGCAGTTTCTTATAATGACCTTTTAGTATACCCCAGTAGAATTCAATTCCATTAAACTATGGACTGTAAGGCACGTTGAACACTGGCGTTATTCTAAGTTGTTCATAACTCTTCCTTGTATCTTTTGTCTTATGAACTGAAAGATTATCAACAAACAGTATAATCTCTTATTCAGGGTACTTCTCTCTCAGCTGCTCTAAGAATTTAATATACTGCTCTGTCTTAATAGAGCGAGGATGAATAACATAAGTTTCTAAACCAGCATCCTCGCTAATACCTCCAAGAATTGCCATTGTTTATACCTTGACTTTCTAGTCATATACTTCTATATGTTGCTATGCCTCTTATACCAAGACTTCTAGATGAAAGTGTTGAATGTAAACACAGCCTCGTCAGCATGAATAAACTTAATATTATTCTATTAGGCTCTCTGCATTTAATTATAAATATAATATAAGTTGTTGTTGTAAAATGGCAGAGTGAAATCAATTACTCTCTTGATACGATTTACACCTTTGTAAGAGATACCGTTTCGTTTATAAATGTTTGCAACAGACTATGCAGAGATCTTCAACTCAGGGAACTGGCGATGAAACATAATAGCTCGTTAGTCGAGAGAGAAGTGAGCCCAATACTGCAAAGTTTTTTCATTAATAAGATAGTCAATATGCTTCTATAGAAACTTAGACTTCCTCTTAGGCTAAGAATTCAGCTATTATTGCTTTAATTACACAGCTTTCAAGCAGTGAGAACGAACAGTTGAGGGACTACGCTTTAAGAGCAGTGCAATAGATTTATAGTTCAGTACTGGTTTGAGTTATTCACTATACATATCACATCCATAACGCAGTTAAAACACTAAATCTATATACTCTTCATCATAAATAGACCCCAAAAGCTTGTAATTTTTGTCTCGCATTTAATTAATAACCCCAACCCCTAAAAAATTCCCTACAAATCAAAGCACTTATAAACCTTATTAAGGGGTTTTGGGGTTTTGATTGCTAAAGGAGGTCCAATCTGATCTTATAATTTTTTGCGCATAAGTTTCCGTATTTAATTTATTAGGGCACATCTCTTACACAAAGCTGTAAATAAAATCTGGTTTATTGGAGTGTTCTTTGACTCGAGCTATAACAGCATTTTCTGCTTTGTGATATTATACTATGTCCTAAACAATACCATTTTTAAAGATGATAAATTTCTCGAAGCAGTATTATTGTAGGAATACATTCGATTTAGGAAAATAAATTAAAATTAAAATTAATTAATTATTAATTAGCTTCAGTTATTTTTTGAGAAAATGTCTTAAAACCCCAACTATGTTATACTCTCTGGATAGCGCATTAAAATTGAGACGGTGGTTATTATTGCTATAATGATTTTATCTCTTCTCCCAAGCGAGAAAATCCCCTTTTACTATTTTTGGGAGTTTCTCAAAATCAAAATATCTCACTTCCTGGGATGATTCAGGAATATTGCCAATAGCAAAGTCCAGTTAAAATTGCGGGATCTACAGTAGAATAGACTCAGATTTGAATATTGAGTTACTTTAAATTTCATAACTGCCATGATATAAATATTTAATTAATTTAATTTAAATTTATTTTCCCAAATCTAATGTATTCCTACAATAAGTGTAAAAGCCCCATCCATAATGTATATTTCAAGTTATTTAGATCTTCATCCACATGCCCTTATATACTTCCTCGGTCCAATGCTTCTTGATGAATTCTTGTGCCAAATTTATTTTCTGATTGACAACCATGATTATTAGAATCCCCCTCTTTTGTATTGAGTTTATTGCATATTCAAAAAATCTTAGTCTGACAAAGTATCATAGGGAAGGTCTTGTTTTAGTCATCAAGCTGGATCCATCATCACAACATCATAAAGCTTGTCATGTCTTTTCAATCAATCTTGATCTATCTTTTTTTATTTTGGAATGTTCATTTATATCTCCTCTAAATTTTATAGTCTCAGAGAGTGATTTGTATTTGAGAATTTTTACTTTTCGTTTTTATTGCTATTAGCTAATAGTTTTGTAGATTCTGATTTTATTAATTTCATCCTCATGATAAATCCCTGAAGATATTTTTTAAAAGTTTTTCTTTCATTATTTAAGCATCAATTTGCTTTAACTTGCATGTTTTATAGAGTTTCTCGCAGTTAAATACTCGCTTTTTGTGACAAAAAAGCAAATTGGCTCTATCCCCTTCTCCCAAGCATTGTTTCTGCATTTTTATTTTAATTCTTTTTTAGATTCACATGAGTGCTTAGTGACCCTTTGTTTTCATATGAGTACTCGCATAATATGCACTCTTCTCTTATTGTGTCATCAACACCTCGAGGCTATTATTCTTTCCAAGCATTGATTATTTACTTTTTCTATTTTTTGAATCTATAATTTCACCGGCAAACATGCCTGAAATAAAACCAATTATCCCCTCCCACTTAATTGAAAATTTAAAATGTTTCCACAAATAAATGAGTAAATTCTTACATTTAAAAATGAAAAAAATGATTATACATACAAATAAAAGATCTTTGTTTTTAAATGAGAAAGTTTCCAATTTGCAACTTTACTAATTTAATTTTTATAATTTCTATTAACTAACAATGGAATAAAATATATCTATTTCCCATAATACTTTTAAATTAATCTTAATATTAAAATAAATCTAATTAATTATAATTAAAGGAAGTATGGTAGGTCTCATTTATGGTAGTCTAATTAATTTGTAAAAAGAATTTTGACTAGTATATTTTCTAACAAAAAATACTTTTAAACTAAATAAAGCAAAAAAAAAACCTAGATTTTATGTTTTAACTTTACTTTAACGAAAAGCTACCATGAAGAGTTAGTATTCTGAGTGATAAATTATTTAATAACTGATTATAGATGGCTTTTTCATTGATGAATTCTATTTTATCTAAATTATAAATTCTGCTTAAATAGGAGATATAATCACTAATAACTTGAAAACAAATCTATGTCATCTTGAGTAAGAACTAGAAAATTAAGTTAATTAATTGCCTTATTTTAGACTATCATGTATGTTCAATTGTTCTCTTTCAAACTTTTCATTAGAATTTTTTATAAGAAATCATAAATATAATAAATTCTTAAGTTCAAAATCCTCCATATTAGTATGCTTATAAAATAAAACAATGGTTAGTATCTACATTACTTTGATGTCAGTATTTTACCAATTTGTTTGTTTTTTTATATATAATATTCAACTTGACAAATAAAATTCTGATAAATAGAAAATTGGAAATCTTTTCTCGAATTTTAGGAAATAACTCATAAATCTCCTCAAGATTCAAATTGACTAATCAAAAATACTTATATATCAGATTGGTAAATTCTTATAAGTTATTTAATATTTATTTAGGAGGCAAAGTGACTAAGTGAAAGCCCATGATTACAGGGAGTTCCAACAAAAGTTCATATCTAGGAAGGACCTGACTTAATTCCAAAGGTTCAATAGTAATCTTAGATTTTTATTATTATAATTAATAATAGAAAATTAATCAATTAAATCAAAAAGTAACATTTTCAAAAAGTATTATTAGAATATTATATTTAAATATTAATTTATAATTATAAACTGAATTATTATTATCAAAATAGATTTAAAATGGGAAATTATTAAAATAAAATGTAAAATTAAATTAAAAATGGAATTTTAGTATTTTTTGATTTTTATATTATCGTTTTAACTGATATTGATTTGAATTTGATATATTTTAACAGCCAATAATTTGACTCATCGATAAATCATATTAGATTTATCATATCTTAACTGTAAACCTTTTAAATTTAACTTTTAAAATTTTTAACTCCTGATAAATTAATATCTCTCTATACAAAATAGCTATGAAAAAATTTTATAAGTATAAGATGTAGAGAAAAATTTAACGACTAACTTTCATTCTTGTTGTATTCACAAAAAATTTTACCCCATCGAGATAAATCGATTTTAAATATTTCTCTGCCCCAAACTTCTTCCTTTCATATCTCTTCAACCAAATTACTTGAGGACTTGGTCAAAATAAGTTTTTTGTGCATTAAATCAAGGTCTACATTTTATCTTCTTTGAGTCTTTCATCAGGAAATTCATACGCATTTTTATCGTTAAAATACACCAAATCATATGAATTTTTTTTGACTTTCATAAAATCGAAATATCTCTATGAGTGATTTTTTCCATGAATTATGAGTAGGATGGAACATGTAGCTCATGTTTTGATCTACATTATTCCTTCTAGAGTAAAGTCATGAAAAAAATCGCTGCTCGAGATAATTTCATTTCTTTGCAGGTACTCGACCAAATTTTGATGTTTGTTACATTGTAACAAACATCACCTCTAGTCAAATGGACACATTTCCAAATGGACACAAATTCCGGACACAAACTCCGGACACCATTCCAAAGTTAGAACTCAGATCTCATCACTTATCTATCACTTTGAACGAAGATATACTCCTTTTTCCATCACAGTACAACTTTTTGATTATGAGGGGGTTCGAAAAAGAGGATTTCGAGGTTTTTTCTCTTGGGTGAAAAGATATTGAAAAATTTAGAATTATGTTTTGATAGACAATTCTATAAGCTAAGTAGAATATTTATATGAAAATTTATAGACATTAGGTTAGAGAGTTATTGAAGTCAAAAGTCAGAGCATCCAAATTTTACTTTTCCCTCAATAACTTCCTTCAGTGTGAGATTCATGGAAGATTAGTAGGGTAGAAGTTGTAGCCCATACCCTAAGCTATCGAATAGGGCATATATTCCAATACAAATTCCTTTAGGATACAGAGATTAATTGAAAATAAGGTCAAAAATTTTGTAAAATGAAGAGAAATATTGAAATCGATTTTCCTCGCTTGGCAAATTAGATGGTGAAAAACTCAAATCAAATCTTAAGCAGATTATCTCATGAAGAACATTTCTTCTCCTATAGTCAAATCAGTAGCTAATTGCATTAGAGAGATAAATCAAAATTAAATTTGAAATGTAAAATAAAGTATGAAAACTTAAATGTTACAAACATCACTCATTTAAATTCTTGAGGCAACGAATTTAGGATTTTTATGAAGAGCATATTATGATCTATCATTTATCATCTATAAGTTTTTCAATATAAATTCACTGGGCAGAGAAAACCCCGAAACCCCTCTGGATAATTTTCGGAAAATCAAATTTTTGAAATTGGGTTTTCAAAAATCCGAAAATTATCCAGAGGGGTTTCGGGGTTTTCTCTGCCCAGTGAATTTATATTGAAAAACTTATAGATGATAAATGATAGATCATAATATGCTCTTCATAAAAATCCTAAATTCGTTGCCTCAAGAATTTATACGAGTGATGTTTGTTACATTTAAGTTTTCATACTTTATTTTACATTTCAGATTTAATTTTGATTTATCTCTCTAATGCAATTAGCTACTGATTTGACTATAGGAGAAGAAATGTTCTTCATGAGATAATCTGCTAAAGATTTGATTTGAGTTTTTCACCATCTAATTTGCCAATCGAGGAAAATCGATTTCAATATTTCTCTTCATTTTACAAAATTCTTGACCTTATTTTCAATTTATCTCTGTTTCCTAAAGGAATTTGTATTGGAATATATGCCCTATTCGATAGCTTAGGGTATGGGCTACAACTTCTACCCTACTCATCTTCCATGAATCTCACACTGAAGGAAGTTATTGAGGGAAAAGTAAAATTTGGATGCTCTGACTTTTGACTTCAATAACTCTCGAACCTAATGTCTATAAATTTTCATATAAATATTCTACTTAGCTTATAGAATTGTCTATCAAAACATAATTCTAAATTTTTCAATATCTCTTCACCCAAGAGAAAAAACCTCGAAATCCTCTTTTTCGAACCCCCTCATAATCAAAAAGTTGTACTGTGATGGAAAAAGGAGTATATCTTCGTTCAAAGTGATAGATAAGTGATGAGATCTGAGTTCTAACTTTGGAATGGTGTCCGGAGTTTGTGTCCGAAATTTGTGTCCATTTGGAAATGTGTCCATTTGACTAGAGGTGATGTTTGTTACAATGTAAAAAACATCAAAAATTGGTCGAGTACCTGCAAAGAAATGAATTATCTCAGGCAGCGAATTTTTTCACGACTTGACTCTAGAAGGAATAATGTAGATCAAAACATGAGCTACATGTTCCATCCTACTCATAATTCATGGAAAAAATCACTCATAGAGATATTTCGATTTTAGTGAAAGTCAAAAAAAATTCATATGATTTCGTATATTTTAACGATAAAAATGCGTATGAATTTCCTGATGAAAGACTCAAAGAAGATAAAATGTAGACCTTGATTAAATGCACAAAAAACTTATTTAGACCAAGTCCTCAAGTAATTTGATTGAAGAGATAAGAAAGGAAGAAGTTTGGGGCAGAGAAATATTTAAAATCGATTTATCTTGATGGGGTAAAATTTTTTGTGAATACAACAAGAATGAAAGTTAGTCGTTAAATTTTTTTCTACATCTTATACTTTTAAAATTTTTTCATAGCTATTTTGTATAGAGAGATATTTATTTATCAGGAGTTAAAAATTTTAAAAGTTAAATTTAAAGGGTCTACAGTTAAGATATGATAAATCTAATTTGATTTATCGATGAGTCAAATTATTGGCTGTTAAAACATATCAAATTCAAATCAATATCAGTTAAAACGATACTATAAAAATCAAAAAATACTAAAATTCCATTTTTAATTTAATTTTACATTTTATTTTAATAATTTCCCATTTTAAATCTATTTTGATAATATTATTCAAATATGGCAAACATTACATGGAACTGTTCCACTTTTGGACATCAGCTTTTCAATTCATACTCAATGACTAAAAACAATAAGCAGTATCAATACGTGCAATACAACAACTACTAACATCTCCTTCAACATCAATAACAGTAATATCACTAACCTCTAAACCCTTTGAGTTAGGAACATCAACTTAATACATCAGAAAAATTCTAACTGCCACGAATTTGGTGTAGCTGTAGTTCAAAGTAGAAGTAGAAATTACCTAAAGTTTGTGTTTTATCAATAGTATAGATCAGATGCAGATAGAGGTACAGCACTCACTTAAAATTTATATTACAAAAAGAATATACTTAATTTTTTTTATAGTGATCTTACCTGATAAAACTACAGTAAATAAAAGACAGGTGTTTTGCAGAGTTACACAAGGAGGAGAACAAGAAAGTATAAATATTTGAAAATGAAGATGATGGTGATGATGTAGAAGAGAAGATTTCTTTTTATAATTCTCAATTTTGGCTATTATAATAAATAATGTTATTAACTTTAATTAAATTATTAATTAACTATTTGTATAGAAATTAAAAAGGATGAAGTAAAAATATAATAACTTCATGGCTGTCTTAAGCCCCAGTATTACTTTCCAATAAGCTTTTAGTGAAAAATAATAATAATTCACTTAATTTTCCAAATTAATAATTACGAATATTGTTAGAAGGATAATACCTCAACCAGATTACCAAACCATCATGAGATTTCTCAAAAATTTTCTGGGTTGCAAAAAAGACTTTCTTAAAAGCTCCTATGTGGGAACTTTTAATATACTTTACTAAATGAAGAGATTTTAGCTAAATAGATTTATATTAAGTTTAGGATGATCAAAGCATTATGTTGTTCATTAATTACTTAGACGACTATCGGGTACTGCATGGCAAAAATTACTTGTATGGCATAAAACTAGTGACTCTCTTGCCTAACTATGTGAATGAACTTATAAGCACTTTAAAGACAGAGTGGGGAATCAAAACCCCAAAACCCTTTCAGTAGTTTGATTGAGTTTTTGATTGATAAAAGTAGACTATTAGTGCATTCTTTATTAGGGTTTTAATAGGGTTATGTAGGGGTTTAATGTTTAAATGTTATGAATAGTAGTGTGTATTAGAGGGGTTTTATTTTTACTATTCACTCAAACAATACTTTAGCATCATGAGGCAACTTCCTAAATTTGATTTCTCCTATCCAGTTGATCATTTATTCTATTGTTTGCTCTGCTCTGTGGTTTGGTCTTAAGATAATCTGCTCAGCCATATCTTTCATTTTACCTTTTATCTTATTCTAGTCTAGATAGTGCTGTATTTTCTGCTTTGAAAATTTCTCTCTCTTACAGCTATAGTAATCATTTCTTTGCATATCGCATTCAGCAATAATTGCTGCTAGAGCCCATACATCCCACTTAATATCACCATCTCTCCAGTCCTCCCTTTCTGGGAAGTATCCAGGAGTACCATAAACGTTGCCAAGTCCTGAAGCTTCAACTCTTTATGATCTATTGAAATCAATTATTACGACTCTGAGAGGTGAAAAGTCAAGTATTATATTCTCAGGCTTCAAGTCTCTATGAACATATCCTAAAGTGTGCAATTCTTCAATGCCTTTGCAAACATTTGTAAGAATGAGAGGTAGCTACTTTGGAATCCTTTAATCTTAAATGTAGTCTCTTAATGACATTTAATATAGAGGTAGGCAAAAAGCAACATGATCTTGAGCAAGGAATATTGCATCGAGTTTAATTATAAATCTGCACTGTCTATCCCTTGCTTTAGTAAGAGCTTAGTACTCATTGACAAATTCCATTTGATACTTGTCATCGCATTTAAAGTAGTTGAATGGATAAATCTTGTATGCGAACTGCTTATCAGTTATGACCTTTTTCTCAAACTTGTCCTCAAGTATAAGATAACTTTCCTTACATTCTTTAAGGTCAATTACATTTAAAATTGGAAGCTTTAGTGCTTGTATCTTCAGAGTGATTTTCACTATCTCAGAAGCTGGGAGGTTTCTAACTGCTTTAATAAGCTTATTTTCTTTCTTAACTCTTTGTTCCAAGGATTCTAAAGGGTCTCTTGGCTTTCTTTTTTGAAGGAAGACCTCACCAGTCTCAGGATCTATGACTTCAAACTTCTTGCCATGATGGTTTTATAGGTGAACTTTTAAATCCCTTGAATGGTTATATTGTTTATTGCAATAAGGGCAAAAATATTTTCCATCTATCTTATCATGCTTAAGATAGAGCTTTGGCTTGTTAGAATGCTACTCTAAGATATGACGCTTAAGAGCAGATTTATAAGTGAAGTTCTTCTCACACTCTTCACATAAATGTAATGCTTTAATTTCTTTTTTCTCTTCCTCCTCTTCAACCATTTTTATTGGAACTTCGCATTGAATTTCTTAGCTCTGCATTTCTATTTAACAACTGAATTGTTATTCAAAGTCTGAGACCTAAGGTTAGAGAATTTCAGGTTCGTACTAGGTAAATGCATCACAAGTCTCAATTTTCTTTTGATTCATGAAGGAAAGTTTTTGCTGGCTAATGCCAAGTAATGCCGCTTTTCTTAGTAAGTTGCCGCTCATTTTATAAATACTATTAATAATTATATAAGCTGTTTAAATTCTACCTTTATATACAAGTAAGAGCATATCCTCAAAGATTTAGAGAAGTTTAATGGGAACAGAGTGAGAGACATTAGTTTTATATTTCTAAAATTTTGAGATAATTTATATATTATTTCATCCATTTTATAAATTAAAATGCACCTAAATGTGTTTTGGGGAGTTAGGTGGTGCTCCTAAATATGTTCTCGTAAATTTAGGAGGAGAAGTTTTAAAATTTAATTTTTTTAATGCACCTCCTAATACGTTTTTGAATTTTAATTTAACCTCCTAATTAAATTTGAAATAAATTAGGAGCACCACCTAATTAAATTAATTATTATTAGGAGCAATTTAATGGAGAAAGCTTGATAAAAATGGAAGTCAAACTTTGAAACTTGGAGAAAGTTCCTCCATCTTTATCTATTTATTTGATTCAGGTTGACCTCCAAGTGGATCTCCCTATTTACTAGTAAAATTTTAGTAAGTTTAGAATGGATATCCATAATTTTAAATTTTATTAACATTTATAGAAACTGGAAGCAAGATGGAGTCTATGAATGATGCAATGAAGAGAATTTAATCTCAAGATTTAATAGGAAAATTCAGAAGTAAAGAAGATCTTTACAGATACTTGGTATAGCAAGGTAAGTTTTCACTTATAACTAACTTATTAACCATAGTTGGATTGTTCTTGCCAACACAGGAGGGAACAAAAATATCATTCTTAAAAGCATTGTTAAGTGAAGAGAAAAAAGCTTTTAAGTCTAATGAAATCAGAATGATAGAGATACCTAACTACCCTGAAATATCAGTGACAAACCTATATGACGATGCTATGAGTGATCCGGACGTAGCTCTCTACCTTCCATCAAAGCTACAGCTCTCTAATAAGTTGCCAGAGAGAAACTTCTTCTTTGGTGTTCTTGCAACTCTGAAACCTGAGTACTTAAATGAAGTTATTTAAGAAGCTCATAAGAAACGCTACAGCATCTCTCCTGAAGAAAAAGAGAAGCAAGGTATTAAAATAAGTGATACCTGGCTGTAGGAACTTCAAAAGCATCCTTTCATCTCAAGTAAGCTTAGTCTTCTAACTTTATAGAAAAACCTGGTACTGCTATATACTTGATGAAAGAGCGCAGCAAATTAAACAGAGAGAGAAAGTCTCAAGTAAAACATGAATTGAGTAAGAGGCTCTTCAAAGATTTATAAAAGCCAGAAGAGATGAACATAGATGCAGGAGCTGGCACTAAGAGAAGAAACATGGGCCCAAGCAAGCCTTAAGAGGAAGAAAAGAAAGAGAAGCCAATTCCCTTTACGGGCAAATTTAATATGTGAACTTATTCATTCGTTTAAATCTAAAACTTATTTATAAACACAAAATCTCCCTTCTCTTGCACGTACTTTAGCTTTATCATCGCTGACTCTCTTAGCAGCACTCTTAATAAAATCTACTGTATCTATCTTTAAGTCCTGCATCAAGTGATAGAGTAGCAATTTCTTATAATGACCTTTCAATAACCCCCAATATAATTCAATACCATTGAACTGAGGACTGTAGGGAACATTAAATACAGGTGTTATGTTTAGCCTTTCATATTCCTTCCTTGTGTCTTTAGTTTTATGGACAGATAAGTTATCTACAAACAGAATAATCTCTTAGTCGGCGTACTTATCTCTGAGTTAATATAAGAACTTTATGTATTATTCGGTCTTTATTGAGCGAGGGTGGATAACATAAGTCTCGAGGCCATTATCTTCGCTTATTCAACCAAGAATTGCATGAGTTTAAACCTTAACCTTTTAATCATATACTTCAATGTTGCTATATCTTTTATACCAAGACCTTGATATGAAGGTATTAAACGTGAATACTGCCTCATCAGCGTGTATGAACTTAATATTATTAGTAAAAGCCCTCTGCATTTAATCGAATATATAATTTAAATTATCCTTATAAAATGGAACATTAAAGTCAATCACTCTCTTAATGCGATTGACTGTCTTGTAAGATATTCCGTTATTTTTATATATGTTAGCTATCGATTATGCAGATATGTGAAGCTCAGGAAATTGGCGATGAAACATCACAGCCCTCTAGGCTAGAGAGAAATGAGCCCAGTATTTAAGAGTCTTATCATTAATAAGATAGTCAATATGATGCTGTTAAAATTTTCGAGGTCTTTTAGGCTTAGAGTTAAGCTGCTATCTCTTTAAATTCAATGCTAATAGACAGTGAGACCTCACAGTTGCAGGAGATTTATGAAGTAGCCTTGCTATTGACGTATAATTAAGAATAGGTCTGAGTTGATCACCATATTAATCACATCCATAACGCAACTTAAACAATAAATCTATATACTCACTGTCATAAACTGACCCCAAACCTCTCATTTACTCACTTAAAATACTAATATTTAAACATTAAACCCCTACATAAACCCTATTAAAACCCTAATAAAGAATGCACTAATAGTCTACTTTTATCAATCAAAAACTCAATCAAACTACTGAAAGGGTTTTGGGGTTTTGAATGCTACTACCTTTGAAGAGAATAAATACAGCTTGATCTATAGAAGAGAAGTCATTTTTTAAAAAAACTTGAGAGTACGCCATTTTATTCAAATAAACTTTATATTTTTATAGAGACAAAGGGTAAATAAAGCCCTATCGATGCTTAAGATCAAAGCAAAGTCAAGGAGGGAAAATCAGAAAAGACAGTATCATGAAATGTAATAACCCTTTCCAAAGTTTAAAAAGGAGCAAGAGGGCCATGAGCCAAAAGATATCATGACAAATGAGGTTTCTGCTTTCATGGAAGGGTTGAGCAAGCACAAGGCATCCGACTTGTAGGTGGAATAAAAAATTCTATTTAAAATATTTATTTTATTCACTAATTAAATAAATCAATTCAAGTGGATAAAGTTTCATTAAAATTATATATTTATCAATAATACTTTTTTATTATTTCCTTATTTACGCTTATATTGACTTTTTAATCAGCTTTATATGGTTACTTCCAAAACAATTAAAGTCATAGTTTATCATATTCGTTTTGTTATGATGCTTTATTCTAGAAAAATCTCCTCAATACTGTGTTACTCAGAAGAGTACGGAGCATTGAAGAAACTTCCATCCATGCCTTCTTCTATAATCTTAGAGAGCTCGCGAAAATTTTCCATGAATAACACAACTTGCTCGTTCTATTTGACAACTCTTAAATATTTTAGCATGTCTTAGCAGTCTATTGTGTTTATTGAAAAATGCTTGACCATTTAACCTTCCAATTCCCTTTCTCAAATTATTCCTACTATAACAGCTTAAGTCATGAGATTTATCCCTAATTTGTTAAAAGTACATTTACTGTACTAAAGTGGCCCTGTCTTTGAACTAGTTTGGAATGGTTTGATTACTTGGTATGATAATTTAAGTGAATTTTTGAAATAAATTATAATACTTTCATTTGTTTATATTAATAAGTAAAAAGTAATATGGATTGTTTAGTTTGAATAGAGAATGTACGAAAATCGAGAAAAGTTGCTGAACATTTTTAGATTGCTTCACATTATTTTTATTCCTTTAATATATAATTAATTTCAATTTTATTTTACATATAGATAAATTATACCTTATTATTATTATTCTATATCTAATATATGAATAAACTTTAATTTATTTAATGAATAATTTATAGCAGTTTATTTTTGAAACAACTTAAGCATATTAATTTTTAAATTGTCAATATATTATGCCTATATTTTAATTTAGCTTTAACAAGCATTACCTAAAGTATATAAGTTTCAAATATACAAATAAAAATTAAAAATAAAAGTGTTTTTAAGAGTAATCATGTTTCATCTACTCATAATTGAAAATTTTATAATGTTATTCAATTAACTATAATATAGTTTAACTCACTTTATAAGAAAAAATAATTTATCTATATGCCAACAATTATTATGAGAATAGTTTCAATATAAATAACATTTATTAAATGTAAACCTATAAATAAAAGTTGTACTAAAGGATAACCATAATAATTTTAATGGACCGTCATTTATTATATATGTAACTTTATTAATCTCTACAGTTTCATATATTTTTGCACTTTTTATATTGATTTAGTAGATATAAATGATCTTATTTGGACTTTGAGCTTGCTATATTAGAGTGTTGAAGCAAGACAATCTTATATTTGTAATCTTTAAGCTTTATTATGATTCATCCTTTGTTAAGTACTCATGGATATTTATTTTATTTGGAAATTATTGCAGATTCTGTGGAATTGAGAAGCAGTTAAATGGTTCTGAGGAAACTTATAGGTAATATGAAGTGCTCGAATTCCGAGAAAAATCCTTTCTGTA
Organism: Oxytricha trifallax; assembly: GCA_000711775.1. NCBI lineage: Eukaryota > Ciliophora > Spirotrichea > Sporadotrichida > Oxytrichidae > Oxytricha > Oxytricha trifallax. Next base: position 30,819 of record ARYC01002003.1, read on the forward strand.
TGTCCAATATCTCGGAAGATGTGATGAAGCGGAAGAAATTGTCAGGGTGAGATTAAGAATAAGAGAGCTTACTATTTTACTTTTCTTCTACAAGGAAATGGTAATGGGAAAAGAATTTTTATAAAATGACAACCCATTAGTTTTGATGAAGTCAAAAAATTGGCCGAAGTTTTGCTTCTATAATACTAATAGTTAGCCACTTGACTCAGTTTATAAACATAAGTCCATAATAAAAAATTAAAACCTTTTTTAAATGTAGATTTTCAAATATATAAACTTATTAGCTTGTATATTTCTAAATATATATTTAAGCTTATGGAAAAATATTATAAATAGTTTTCATTTTTTATAATAATTTATTATTTTGAGGCTGTTCTTTTTGAAACGGCTATCATTTTTAATAAGTTAAATAAGTTAAATATTAATATAAGAAGATATAAAAACTCGGTATAATTATTTTATAATAAGATAAATTCTTATTTTAGAATGACATATTTTTTATGAATAATAATATATTTAAAGTCTAGAGAACTAAACATATCAAAATCATACGCAAAAGAATTCAGAAACCTAACGAATAATAATAAATTATGAAAAAAGAAATAATGTATAAAAATTTTATGATTTGGATTATTAATGGAGTTCATAATATATTCTTAGCTTTATATAAGCTGAAAGAAAATGTTAAATAATTTAATTATGACTCGTACTTAGACTCGTATATTGCTTGCTTACTATTACTTTGCCTCCAAATATTTTTTAATTAGCTTCTAAAGCTCTTCAAAGATTTATTGTATAGATATAATTATTAGAGGAATTAGAAACATTTATAATTGTATCTTCATCACTATTTTTATCATTATTGTTATAATTATTTATTTTTATCATTAAAAACACTATAAATAAAATTAATTAGACTTCAGCGTAATAAACAAGAGTTCTTCGATCAATAAAATTTCAATAAAAATGAATCAATTAAATTAAGTAGTCCTCTCTAGAGAGAATTATATAATTTATTGCACAAGTGCCTAATAATCATTCTCTACTGAAGTTATAAAGATTGAAAAGTTAATCATATCTATTACATATTTTTTTTAAATAAATAATCATGATGTTTAATAGCCTAGTTTAAATAGTTCATTGGTGAAGTTAAGACATCAATATGAGCTCAGTATTAAATGATTCTCTAGCATCATTTTATACTTAGAAATAATGTTGTATTTGTTTTCTCGTTTTTGGAGGAAACCTTGCTGCCATTAATCTAAAATACTGCCATTTTATCACAATCTTAAGTCGTGCATTAATTGCCAAGTTTATCACCGAGAATAAGTTAATAGGAGTAATATAATACTACTTTATACCTGCCAGTAAATTACTTAAATTTGTTAAAGTTATTGATCTTGAATAATTAAGGGTTCTTTAATATAAAAATATAAAATTTAACAGGAATAATTTTTAGTAAATTAATATTATGTCATTAATTATAACAGTTTTTATAGTTATTTAATTAATATAACTATAATTTATCCCATATTTTACTTATAATTAAACTATCTTAAATACTAACATTTTATTTTTACAATTCACTCACTTTAACATTTTGTTATGATTATTTATTCAAATCCTGCTATTAATAGCAAAACACTCCATCTCTCTTGAGGTGTTAGAATAACCACTCGAATATGTCATTGCCTGATGAGAGTAGTTGCCATTTCAGCAGTGGGATCAATGTCTTTAGATAATGTTTAGTTATGTATAACTTCTTCACGCTTGAATAATATATAGCCTGACTTCATTTTTCCATCCTTAAGTCAGAGACTCAGTGTATGGTATCGTTTACTCTCTCGATATAATTTAGTTTCGAGATAGCTTCTATACCTATACTATCTAGATTTTGTGTAAACTATTCTTTGAATTAAATAAATTAAGAAGTAGTTAAATTGGATTCTCTATATTCATCAAACAACAAGTGTGTTCTATAAATATATTTATTTTTCATTAATTATAGTAACAAATATAATCATAATAAGAAGCAGAATAATGTAAATATTAAGTTAAAAAATAAGATTTTATAAATGAGTAATATTTTTAAGTATTTATAATAATTTACTTATTTATTTTATATATTTATAAATATATTGTTATATATTTAATTTCTTATCAAATTAAGATAAGTTTAATTATAAATGAATACTTGTGGGTTAATTGTTTATATAAAAAATGTAAATTTTCACTTACAATAATTTTTTTAAAAGTTTATTTACCAATCTTTTATTCTGAATATGTGAATTTATATACAGTAAGCCATTAACTGGATTTATAAATTTTCTTGTATCGATCTGATTAAATTTAAATGAGCAAACTTATATAAAATACAATACTTACACGATGACTAAAAATATAGTTTATTTAAATTGAATTAATATATGATGATTATAATGTATAATAATGATTTTCTTTAGATTTCAAATATCTAAAGTTTGACAAAAGCAAGTTCTTTATCTAGCTGTACATCTAATATAATACTTATAATTTAATAAATCAAATAGTAACTGATAATTGTCTGACTGCTGTTTTAAGGATGTTTTGGTGAGTAGGGGTACATCCCTTTTCTAGTTGATGTTCTTTACTGGTTTCTGTCTCTGTATTATAGGGGTCTAGTACACCGAATGGAGGGTTGTAGTTGAGTAGTATGTGGTTCATACAAGTATATTTCTAATTTTCATTGCTTTAGAATTTTTTGTATAAATATTAAGAGTCATTTATTATTAAATGTTGAAAATTAATAACAATATAAAATCACTTTATCATTGCTAAATCCTTAGAAATATTTTAATAACTTTTATTCATATATTTTAAATAATTTTAATACATTTAATATCTTTAATTAGGTTATTTTAAATAAATAGTGTCTCCATTGTAATATGAATAATGTTACTTATTATATCTGCAGAAACATATTTCGTAAGAATTTTTCAATTATTCAGGAATATAATTAAATTAAAATGATAGAAGGGCTGAATTACTTTACAGTTTTACTAGTGTTTTAAATTTCTAATAAAAATATATTAAATAAATGCGATTTTTATTTATTTTCATTTAAAAAAATCAATGAGTTAAAGTGATTTTGCAACTCTGATTAATTAATCTAATTATATTATTATTAACTTTTCATATTTTTAATTTATGTTTTGGCTTTATTTTCGTTTAGTCTGAAATCTTTCATAAATAGCATCAACCATTTACCTATCCATTTAACGATATGTTCTTTTGTTCAATACTTTAAAACTATTCAAATAAAAATAAACTTACGTCAAAATTTAATTATATATTATTGCCGTTAGAGGTCTTCATCATATTTAATATCTCTATAATTCTATCGTGTCCGCTCATATAGTATGCTACTCACTATTTAATATTGTATTAAACATAATCAAGAATATTTAATACCATTGTTGCATTCAAAGTTTAAAATGAAAGTTTAAGGCTAAGCAAGAAATTATTTTGTACCTAGTTTCAATAAATATAACTGTGTTTAATGAATAAAAGAAAATAAATTTAACCTATCACTGTTTAATAACAAGATCAAACAATCAATCTTAGTCGTGACGTAAAGTGAGTTGATATGGATATTTCGTCACATGGCAGTTATGAAGTAGAAAACTCCGAAAAAAACCACTTCCGCTATTTCCTAGTCTCCTCCTAAAATCAAGATTTTGTCAGCATAATCTGAAAACCAGAGCTCGTAGAATTCAACTAGAATAACAGGGAGTGGAGAAAAACGCTTACCGGTCCCACTGCTGCTGGGAAACATAATCCCTGTCCTTTAGCTGGGGTAGCTTTATCACCCTAATCCGGTGTAGGAGAAAATCCTTATCGTTGGCTTCAATGGTTTTCGTCTTCTCACTTTAGAAGGCAAAGCGTACTTTCATTCTGCTCCCTTTTACCTTGGAAGCTGAACTCAATCAGGCAAACTCATCTGCAGGGAAATCATTATGTCCAGCCCACTCGAGGAGTGTAGTAGCTAACAGATTGAACCCCACCGACTGGTCCCTCATGCGATGTGCCAAGCAGCCTCCTACTTTCCCTTAGTTGTCCTCAGTAGGCCTTAATGTAGTAGAAAGCTATTTAAAGTCCTAAGTGAGATTGATACCTCAACTCGCAATTAACTTTCTAATTTAATAATGCATATAACTAAAATATAAAAGGTTTACTGATTTTTAATCCATTAATTTAACATTTTTATTAATTTATCAGTGGTAAATGCTATTTAACAAATAAAATTAAAAAAAGTTACCTATAAGGATTTAAATAACAAAATCTAATCAATATTTACAGAGTTGATTAAGATAAATTTCATTTTTATATGTTCTAATATTAATATGTAAATTCTGTCATTAACTCTTTTTGTTTAAGAAAATTATTTGACGGTATAATAATATAGCATATTAACCTCTTTCAATCTCTAAAATAACCTCATTTATAAAGTAAGTTTGGCATTAAATTTCCATAAAATAAATTAAAGATTTAAATTTCAATTTTGACTGAAATATTTTATTTTTATTCAATGACAAAATATTAACTATTTTTATAATGGTAGTATTTTAATTAAACTTAACACATTGAAATTGATTTTTTAAATTTATGATAATCAATTTATTCAATTGGAAATAAATAATTATATGTAGTTAAATTGATACTCTCTATAAATTTAATACAAAAGGACAATAAATTTTAATATTATGCACAAAAAAAGTGGATACTCTACAACTTTATAAAATGGCTTTATTGTCAAAATTGATGAAAATAAATATTCAATAAAAAGACATAAATAATGTCAAAATAGGCAAGATTGCCTTATTATTTTTTGAATATCTTTGAATTCTTGAGAAATTCAACTTTTTATATAGTTCCTATGGCAAAAACCCAAATCTCACTCTATCTTCCAATGCTTCTTTAAAGCCTTATGCACCTCACCTAATATTTAAAATCTAAAGTTCATAAGTTTTCGAGCTCATCTATCAAACATGATCTTAAGACATCACCAGCTGCCTAGTCAATGAGATATCGAGGTTAGAAACTTATTGAACTGCTTGACTTAGACTCTTACTACAGTCAAATGTTCTCATTTAACTTTAATGATATAAATCATCATTTAAATATAATTATATATTATTAGTTTATTACACCTGAATTAAAATTTGATTGAATTTCTTTATATTTATACAATTTATATTAATATTTAGATATTTATTTCTCAATATTATAAGTCCATTAATTTTGGTTTTTAATTGTTTTTTATATTAATATTTATTAATTATTTTCTTTTAATTATAGAACTTATTATTTATTAAAATGAAATTATTTTTATGAAATTTTATTTTAATATTTTAAATATCAGAAATTTTTGAATTATTCCAATTTATCAAACAAATAAGTATGTTATTATTAACAAATAGTTAAGTTTTATTATTTGTATTTAAAGTTTTTTTAATGAAATTAAGTTTAAACAAATGTTATGACTATCATTTTTATCATAAATAACTACACTTATCATTTTTTATTATTTTTTAATTAAATCTTACCTTTAGTTTTATTATAAATGATATAGAGAAAAAAAATATTTTTTATTAAAAAAATTTAAATAGGTCTCTACAGACATATTTTTAATGATTTATAATAGATATTTCATAAATTTGCTTAACTTAAAAGAAAAATAAGTTTATTATTTATTTACTTATCAGATTTCATATTAGAATTTAAATAATTAAATAATTATTATTATTTAATGCAGTACGGAAATTAATACTGGGCCTTAAGAAAACCAGATATATATATATATATATATATATATATATATATATATATATATATATATATATATATATATATAATCAGATATTCATCTTTTGACTTTTGGTGATCCAATTCATCTTCCCCAAGAAACTTTTACTCTCATACTTCAACTATAATTTAATAATTAAATGGTTTAACTAAGAAACAAATTAATCCAAATATCTCTCTTTTTATAATATTATATATATTTTAATAAAAATTTCAGCAATGTTTTACTTTTAGTAGATAATCTATAGTATGAATTTTGATAAATAAAGATATAAAAATATCTTATAAAATAATAATAAATATTATATTATTCTCGAAAATGTCTCTATATTTTACTTCATAAAAGTTTTGGTTTAATCATCTAAATCTCTTTAAAAAAATAATTATAATAGTTCTTTGTATTGTTTTATTTTTTGAAAATATTGAATTTGCTGATTAAGGGGTCTTAGTCGGTGGCAAAATTTTTTTCAAAATCCTAAATTGGTGGCAAAAATAATAAAATTTTTAAAAATCCTTTGTCACTGCCAAAAAATAAAATATGATTTTTTTACCAAAAAATCATAAATTAATGCTTAATATAAAAAAAAATTTCCAATCAAAGAATTGTCAATTAATTAATAACTAGTTAAATATCTCAGATAAAGATTCATTTGCCTTTTATTAATTGATTTTTATATGTCTTCTCCATAATGCTTCCATTAAAAAATCATGCAAATTTTCATCACTTACCGTACTATAAATATTTTTAATATATCTTTTGAGTTAAAACCATAAGCTTTCAATTTAATTTGTTCCTCTAAAATTTCTAGGTCTTACATTTGCATTGCTATTCTCACTATCATCTTGCATATTAATATCTTAAAATTTATTTTCTTCATCATTATCATCTTCATCTTCACTATCATCATTATCTTCTTCTTATTATTGATTAAATAAATTTTAATTTAGTTCTTCAAGAACATATCTTTTATTGTATAATCCTGCTTATGAAAAATGCATATTTTAATATGAAATAAATCCATCATGATGTATAGTAGATCCTACTTAAAAATATTAGTGTATTAGCGCCCATAAAGTATTTCTAGTTCTGTCTTTAACAATAAAAACTTTTGCTTTCTTAGAATTTCTATCTATCATGCTAAATACCCAAATTTGCCTTTATAATCTCATATTTCCTACTTAATTTCTAATTTAGCTTCCATCATGCAAAAATCTTCCATGAGTAAATAAACTTTCATTTACTTCAATATCACCATTAAGTATTTCATTTTCATCTTAGACATGAAATATCTCCATATACTTAGCTATCTTTTTTCTAACATTTTAGAAAATAGTTTTGATTAATTTCTGATTTAATTTATAATTGTACATATTTAAATTGTACTTTGTTTGGGAAGAACTGTATCCCATTGCAAAATAGTGAAATACCAATAAATACCATGCTGATATTGGTTGTTGATGCTTGCGAAACATAAATAGTGATTTAATTCATTTTTTTTCTTCTGCATGGTCGTTTACATTAGTATTCAACTTCATCTGGAGCATCTTTTCCGTTTGGTTACAACATATACTATCACCATACTTGACATTTTACGTCATTTTCGAAAATGCCAATTTCTTATAGATCTGCAATTATATTTTATATATCTTTGTTAAAAATCATTACATCCATTATTAATTAAGATGTTTTTACAATATCTGAATGTCATTTTTGACTTTAAATTTCTGTATCTATTATCATAAAATTATAGCATACTTTTTAAGATAAAATTTAGATACAATTTAAATATTTATTTCTTTAATTAAAATTTGTTTCTATATTAAGCAGCAATTTTTGATTTTTTGGTAAAAAAATCATATTTTATTTTCTGCCAACGACTAAGGATTTTTAAGAAATTTTGCCACCGACTTAGACCTTCCCCTCTGTTAATTCTTTAATGGAAAGTTTGTTTTCTTATGATTATTGAGTGATTTAATCAATCTCACCCTAATCGTTGAATTATTACTTCTTTCTCATTCAATTGAATACGATTTAATGTGAAATGTTGTTTTTTATACTGTTAAACAATTTTATATTTGTATAAGGCCTTGGAAGTAAAAATTAAAAATTAATGATTAATTAAATATCTAATATAAGTATAAGAGGATTAATATTCTTTATTTAAATTTATTTTTAAAAATTTACTCTTAAATTAGTTGTTAGTTATCACTTCATAATCAAGGGTGGTAACTCCATTGAGGTAAATCCCTGCTTAGTGCAGTTGCCCTCTGGAATAAACTAACCCTTATAGTTGTTCTCAATTCGAGTATTGAAAACTTAACAAGTGACTTCATCAACAAGCACTTGAAAACTATAAAATCGAGTGATTTTTTAGATCCATAATTATTAACAAGATCACAAGGGAAAAACACATACTCAATCACTTATATATTAGTGTAAGTACTGATCTTGGTTTCTCCATTTGTTTCTGAAAGCAACAGGCTATTAAATCTGGTTATTTACTAATTATAATTAATAAATGATAAAATTAGAACTAATGAGCAAGGAACAATTATAAAAGTAAAAAAGGTTAATATGAAATAATTATAATAAAATATCTTAATCTAACCAATGCAGTAGCCTTTTTAAAATTGATTAACTCATAAATTAAATAATATTAAGATAATTATAAACAAATTAATACAAAATAGCAAATAAATTATGAATATAATAACATTGATTTATAAATTACAAATCTTTTTATTATAATATTTTAAATGTATTTATTCTTTAAATTTCATTTTATGCCACTATCTATTCTGTAAGGAGAGTATTTCTTAAATTATACAAGCTTTTCATGCTTATTTAACCTTTTAGGTCAACAGCTACATAGCATAGTTATTCTATGTAGTTGTTGATTAACTAAGTATTCATTATCGAAAACTTTTCTGAACCTTTAGACATTAATTTATTCTGCATATTCAACATTAAATTAATTTTTAACCAAACTTATTGATATTTCCATTTTACCGACTTTTATGTCTATAAATCGCTTAGCTTAAAATAAGAAGCCAAATATTTTACACAAACTATTATTTTATATTTAATTCGCATTCTTGCTGGAACTTAATATTATTATGTTTGTCATAATTAATCTTAAATTATAAGATATCTCTTTGTATAATATTTTTTGTTCAAATTAATTTCTGAAGACAGAAATATAGATACTAATAATGGTTTTTCATAAAAAATTCTTGTTATTAATTTAAAGCATTAACAGAATAGGATATCAAAAAAAAAGCGTTCTCAATTTGCAAATATAGTTTAATGCCAGAATTCCACTTATTGAGTTCTTTCAAACTTCTTGATTTAAAGTGAATAGGATTAATCAATTATTTTATACAATTTCTTTAATTTATTTTCTGTAAAATAATATTTAATAAACCCCATGATGGTCACGTAGTCATTTTTTTGAAAGTAAATAAGCAAGTTATGATATATAAGTAATAAAGTAATAAAATAAATTTGAGAATCATTAAATAGCTTACTCTTATATTGAGAAAATTTTCATTGTAATTTTATTATAAAAAAAGTTCTTACCTTCAATAATTATGAATCTAACTTGATCATTTCTCTAGTTAAATCTCTAAACAGTTTGAATAACTTCCTAGTCTGATCCAGGATTTATAAGTGGGTTTTAACTTGTTTGAATTTTATCTTAATTTTATTCTAATTAAGTTTGTTACTGGGGGGTTTTTTCAATCTTATTTTTTAATTCATTTTTCTCCAAAATAGTAACTCTTGCATTTACTTGTTTAATATTGTTATTTATTATTTATAAGCTATCTTTTTCAGAAGTTTAGAAGTCAGCTATATTTTTGTTGACGTGATCAACAATGGTTTTAATGTTATTATCACAGCTGCTTATTTGTTTATTTTGGGACTCTTAGATAGCTGTAATTTACTCTTAAAATTCAATTATCTCTCTTAAAGTTAATTTATTTTGACTTAAGCTTCATCAACCTTTTTGTTTATCATTAAATTTTATTCATAAGCTTTTTTTACATGAACTGCGAGAGATTCTTAAGAAGCTATGCCAATAGTAGGTGCTGCTTTTTTTATATCGGTAACTAAAATCTTAAAGCATCTTAAATATCTTCAATTCCTTCTCTTACTTATTGTTGGATTTAATTGGCTTCAGTAGTTTTAAGAATTTTTTCTAGCTCTTCTACTCTCTCAATAGTTAATGACACATAATGATTGAGTTTCTCGTATATTTTAGTTTCTAAAAACTCAGGGAGTTATACTAACAATCTATCGTACATATCAGACATAGCTTTTATTGTCATTTGTTTATAATCTTTTGCTATTATTTCTTCAACCTTTTCCAAATTAAGATAAGTTCAGTCTGAAAATGATTGAGAATCCTCAATTTCAGTCAAATTCTAATTAGAGCTTAATGATTCAAAAACTGGCAATGTTTATTTATTGGCTTATAACCCCTTCTCGGATGTTCTAGAGTTTTCATCACCTTCTATTTAGTCAAGAACTGGGGTTTCTTTTTAATTATTTTTTTATATTGATTTCCATTTTATTTTATTTATTCGTCCTTTTTTCCTGGGGTAGTGAATTTACTATCACTTTTCAATTATTTAGAGTTGCAATCAACCAATTTTTATGAGCATTTATTGAGCTTGTACCAAACTTTTTTTGCAATTCTATTTTAACATCTTTGAAAGTTTTATTCCCCATAATCTTTTGGTTCTTGATGTAATCTAGTATTTTATTTTTAGTCTCTTCTTTTTTCAGTTTATCCAGTTAATTATGAATAAAAAATTCTGCTGTATAATTTGAAGGTTCAGAGGATTCCTCAATTTACTTTTGCTTTTTTTAGCTTTTTGACTTATCTATAGACGATTGCTTACTCATTATGTTTATTATTTTTCAAAATTATTTCCCCCCTTTTATAGTCCCAAAATATACTAATCTTTTATAGTCCCAAAATTAGTTGTAAAAGCTTCTTGAAGTATTCTGATTTACACTAAATAGTCTTCATTTGTAAAATCAGGATTTTTTAAGGATTCATTATTATTTAGTGGTTTTTAATCTTAAAATTCTTATTAAATTGTTAGATTTTAAGTTTTTCAAAAGTCTACTAAAATATACCAAAGTCTATTAAACTCTCATAACTCTACTAAAGTCTACCAAAGTCTACTATACCATATTAATAAAAATCAGAAGTTTTTTGTGTGAATAAATATAATAAAATTTTCATCATCCTTTTTTAGTTTTATTTCAAAAAATTGTTCGATTATTTTAATTTTCACAAAGCTATCTTTTTAAAACAAATTACTTCAGGACTCTTATTAGAAGAATTAGAAAATTATAGCCCAATTTACTCAGAAAAAGTGATTGGTATAATGAAAAACTTTTTCTTCTTTAATAATTTTAGAATTATTTCGAAGTAGTTTATATAATTTTATGAATAAATTTTATCCAAGTGCATTAGGCAAAGGATTTAAAAGAAAGTCAAAAAGCTGTGTTGTATTATGAGATTATTTAATTTTAATTTTTTTAAAAAGATAATCAGGATTTAAGACTAAATTAAAAATTTTAAATAATAAAATTAATTTATTTAACTCAAAGAGTTAAACTGTTTTAATTCAGCAGTTATTATTCTATTAAATAGGTCCCATAATTTAAGGACAGCCTTAGGCATCAAGAAGTCCATCATTCTGAAGTTAATGAACTAACTACTTGTAGTTCATCAAATCATCAATTTGCTCTCTTATTCCCTGAAATTTTTGTCTCATTAATTCATTATTTTCCAAATACTTTTGTTTGCTCTGTCTGAGTTATTGATTGTTATTTTTCATTTCCTCATCAACATTGGGTCTTAATCTTATCTTCGCTGATAACTTTAGTAAATATGCTGATCTTCCTTTTTGAACTAAAGAGAATATATAAAATGTTTAATTTTACCGCTGTAGTTAATAGAGTTATTTAAAGCTGAAATGAGTTCTTGCTTCAGATGTACAATCAAATTGTTTGATTGGTCAAGTCTTTATCTCCTCATAAATTTTGCTTGTTATTCCATGCTATTTATGCCTTCTTAGTCCAATGACAACAATATGTTGACAATCCATTTTTTGTCCAAATGGAGCCAGTCGCATTGATCTAGCAAGTAATTTAAAAGTGAAGGCTTTGTTTAGGCATACTCTAGAAAGTCATCAGAGGTCAAACCCTCTATTTAAGGCACAGCGGCAACTATAACATCTGTTCTTTTCAAATACTATAAAGTCCTTATTTACCAAATATTATCTCCTTGTTTCCATTTATGATACTTCTAAAAAATTAGACATTAGTACAATTAACTTTTGGCAAATACGCCCCACACTCTTAAGTTAAGAAATCATAAAGTTCCTTTTTACTCCCCATTTTTTCCCTCAATTAGTTTATATTTATTTCTTAAAGTCTCTCTTCCATTAACTCAAACTGTCTGCGTTAAATTTAGGACCACAAATTTATTTTAAGTTTTTATTTAATTATAAATAGGCCTAAAATATTAATTATATCAGATTAATAAATAGGGAGCTTAAATAACTTTACACTCATAGAAATTTCTTATAGAATTATAACTTACAGAGAAACTTAATTTATATAAAACAAAAATGGAAAACATCCAGAGAAGAGATGATTACAAATAAACTGAAATCAGAAAATTTTTTAGCCAAGACTTTAACTGTAGATAAGTATCAAGATCTAATAGTAGCTTATCAAATGAAAATAACTCTTAGAAATCAAACTAAAATTAAGATGATTGGAAGAGCAAAGCCACATCTGTAGTTTATATATAAGACTTTTAGAGGGAAGATCTCGAACTAAAATAAATAACAAATCTAGATCTAGAGTATAAGGAAAATTAATTAGTAGAAAAAATTGAAGGAATACTCAATAATAGTGTCATTAGTGACCCCAGAAAAATTGCTAAATAAATTTAATCAATTGAAATTTTTTAAAGTAGTATAAGTAAAGAGGAATATTAAGATTACTTTACAAAAGCGCTATAAGCTCACCTCAATCATCAGTTAAAAGTACGAAGAGTTATTGTCAGTTCAGATGAAATTAAAAATGCAGTTAAAGAAAGTGTATAGCAACTTTACAGTGTTCATGTATAAAATTAAGTAAAAAGTGCAGTAAAAGAAACCAATAAAACTGAAAACTATGGCTCCCAAAAAATATGAACAACAGGATCAGATTTATAAGAATAAGCAAAAAAGAATCAGAAAACTCTTGCCTCAAGAATTAAGCAATTGTATTATGAAGAAAATTGCTCTAAACTTACCCTTTTGAAAAGATTCAATTTAAGCCGCACTTAATTAGATAATGCTCTTAATGATTAGATAAATTATTAGGACTTAAAAATCTTAAAAACTCATGAAAAAAAAGCTAAGACTTTGAGCATGTTTAACAATTTATCTTGGGGTAACATTAAGCAGGCATACCATTATAATCAACTTAGGAAATTTTAAAAAGTATCAATGAAAATCTGAGCGTCAATATGAGTAAAAATAAGGTGCAAAGGCTCATGAAAAAAAAGATGAAAATGAGTTATAAGAAAGTTTACAAAATAGATTAGAGAACAAATAATAATGAATGTATAATAGCTCGTCACTTTGCAGCAAGAGATTTATAACATAGTCAAACTTACAGAAAACTATCATAAATATTGATGAAAGTAGCATCTATAGTTATCTAATGATATCAAGAAAAGTTGGAGTTTCAAAGGACTTAAGAACTATTCTGAAGTATCTTAACGACTTTATTAGGTTAATGTTATTGCAGGAATATCAAATAAGGGATAAGTGTTTTTTTAAATGACTAAAGGTTACAATAACAATAAAACTTTCTACAATTTCTTTTGGACTTAATTAGTATACTTGACAAAAAAGAAAAACACTGGAGAGTCGATACTATATTCCTACTAGATAAAGCTACATATCATCGTAGTTCATAATATTCAAAAAAAATTCAGGTTACTTCAAATAAGTATTTATTATCTAGGACCTTATCATTTTGAAATGGCCCAAGCTGAAAAGTTTTTTTCTTTTATTAAGAAATCAATAAATCTTTTGGAGCGATAAAAAGGCATGGATCTAGCTATAAAATCTATAGCAGAATAAATTACAAGCCTTAATTATAGTTGGATTAGTGATTCATTCGATGAAGCTCTTAAATTATCTAATGATGAAAAGAATTTGAAATAACCATTTCGAAACTAATTGAAACCCCATATTTGCTATTTTTAAAAACAAAAAAGTAAGTAAAAATGCCCCTCTAATTATTTTACTCCCCCCAATAATTAAGATTATAATAGAATGTACGGACCGGACATTTACCGGACATTTGCAAGAAGTTACGAAAATCATACCAGATCTTATTAAATTTCTAAAATATAAATGTTCTTCAATTTATACATAAAATTATCTAGGTTATAGAAATTTAATTAAAACTTTGTTATTTTGAATCTAATTAAAATCAATTGTATAGTAATTTAATTATATATAAGCAAATAGATTTTTAAAATAACTTAAAAGTAAATTGACTTAATTTAATTTAAATTTATAGAACTTGCTTAAGTCAGATAAGTCAAAATTGGAAGTATATAGGTTTTAATATAATAGGTTTCGTTATTAAAATTTATTAATTTTAAATTAATTTAATTTATTATCAAACAATTTTCCCATATTTTAAATGTTTGACCTTTTCATCTTTAATCTAATTCCCAAAGCAAATGTAATTTCTTCTAATGTTGTTAGTTCTTGCAAATTCTTCAATAATTCTAGCATTATGGATCAACTGATAAATTGTTTCGTAAAGCTCGTTAGGTTTTATGAATTTATTCTCCTCGGGGCTCTGATTATATCAGGCAATGTGTGAAGGTGCATTTATTAAAAAACTTGTCCTTTTCTCCCAATCAAGCAAATCTCAAACTGGTGATCTAAAAAGTTTCTTGAAAAAATCGAGCCCAAATGTTAACATCTTTTTTGTTACCCAGAAAATAGATACCCATTCTCCTAAATTTATTCTATTTGGAAGTTCATCAAATCTTGTAATGTTTGCATATCATACTTAAATTTTATCATTGTCTCAGGAAACGGCATGTCTGAAATGACTACATCAGCAAGCTTACCACACAATTCTTAATTAAATTGAGCCATTACTTCTCAATCTAGAAGGTTGATGTTATAAGCTGCGTAATTACTGGTAATTTCATTAATTAGGGCATTGGTTTCTTTTGCATTTGAATTTCAGTCTGGGATGATTTTTTCTTGCCTAATTTGACATTTTACTATTTTAAGACTCTATTTTCTGTTTCTAGAACATTAATTCTATCAACTAACTCCCTGATTTCCTCATTCTTTAATTGTTTGAAATTATTAAATTCAATAGTTTTTGATTGAAGGTCTTACTCTAACTATTCCTTCTCTTTCTTCATTTGTGATGGCCCATATAATCCTAAATATTTTAGTGTTTTGTGCTTTTTTTTAGCGCTCAGTGTTTTGTGTAGTTTCATGTAAATCTCACACTCTAATTTTTGTTATTATTGTTTTCTGTCTTTTACTATTTTCATTGAATTTATCCGAGTTTTTGTATAGTTTTTATTTTTATTTTTATTTTTATTTCCTTAAATCCTTAGTCCAAATATTGAAAGTTTTTTATTAAAATTTCAAATTTCATGTTGTTATATTTTAAAGCAGAATTGATCATTTTTAGTTTACTATGAATACTTTTTTGCATTCGTATACAAACAAATCTCTAAAAATTATTCAGACAATTATTTCGATCATAATTTTCAATTACTAGTGTAGAGCTTGTCTCACCCTCACACATAATATTTAACTCTCAAGATGAATAATGATAACAAATAAAATTTATCATAAAAGAAGTTGTTGATTATGACAAAAAAGGTAGTATTATATAGCATTAAATAATTAAACTGAACGTTTTGAACTTGTTTAGTCATTTTACTATACAGTATGGATTAAATTTGGTTTTACAGTCTTATATAACAAATAAACACTGTTGAATAAAAATTACCAAAATTTAAAATTAAAAGAAAGAAAAATGAGTAATTAATAAAAAAAAATAAAATACTCTAATTCTAAAATGCAAAATTAATAATTTATTTTCTTCTTTTTTCAAGTAAATTTATGAAAAATTACGTTTAATTGTAATATTAAATGAATTAAAAAATTATAAAATATTTTTTATTATTTTATTTGTAAATTTCAAGAAGTACTATGATTTTTTATAATAAATATATTTGCAAATATTATGTGAGGGGGGTGAGCCAGGTATCACCCCTCTTTACATGATTAATCTAGTTTATTTTTGTTTAATTCTATAAACATGAGTGATTTAATCTATTGTGTCTCTCCCTACATAACATTTTTAATATATTCTAGCTAACACTCTAAATTTATCATTTTAACTTTAAATAATTCATAGTAGTTTCTCAAATTAAAATTTAAGGATTAAGGTTAACTTATTAGTTTAATTGCTTTTATTATCTTAAGCCTTTCTTAATCAGGTTTCTAACTGAATTATTTTCATTAAAACATTCTATTTGCTCTTTAGAATTGAAATATAAATAGTTATATCATCAAATGATTCAATAATTTTAAAAATTGAATAATTGATTATGTAAATTTATTTAACAAGAACTATATGAAATTATAAATTTAAATTTGATTAACTTGTTTTTTTTAATTACCATGGTGATCTTTTATATGAACTTGTTGTATATAACATATATATCTAGAATATAAATAAACAGAGTGGGAATATGGGAAAATATTGAATTCATACATACCTCAAATTATTAAATTAGAAAGTTAATTGCTAGGTGAGGTACCAATCTCACTTAAAACTTTTAATAGAGCTTTCTACTATTTTTACTACACTAAGGCCTACTGAGGGTAAGTAGGAGTTGCTGGGCGCAACTCGTGAGGGACCAATCGGTGGGGTTAAACATGTCAGCTACTACACTCTTCGAGTGGGCTGGACATAAGGATTTCCCTACTTTGATGAGTTTGCCTGGCTTGAGTTCAGCCTCCTAGGTAATAGGGAGCAGGATGAAGGTTTGCTTTGCCTTCAAAAGTGAGAAAACGAAAACCATTGAAGCAAACGATAAGGATTTTCTACTACACCGGATTAGGGTGATGAAGCCACCACAGCGAAAGGACAGGGATTATGTTTCCCAGCAGCGGTGGGACCGGTAAGCGTTTTCCACTCCATACTATTCTAGTTGAATTCTACGAACTCTGGTTTTCAGATTATGCTGACAAATTCTTTATTTTTGGAGGATACTAGGTATTAGCGGAAATTCTTTTTGGAGTTTTCTACTTCATGACTGCCACGTGATGTAATTGTCACGTCAACTCACTCAGATAAGTCTACGTCACGACTAAGATTGATTGTTTGATTTTAGTATTAAACAGTGATAAGTGAAATTTAATTTATTTTAATCATTAAACATACACACACATACATACCTCAATGTCTCTATAATTGCTAAAGCGTATTTTAATTCAGATTGATAAGTGTGTTTAACATTTAATTATACTGTTAATTGGGAAATGTTGAATTATTTGATTGTTATCATGCATAGCTTGCTATATAAATCAAGTTATTTTCGAGTTGTTTATATTGCTTTTCTTGCAAGAATTTACTCAAGTATATCTTAAAATTAAACTAAATATTGATAGATGACTTTAAAAGGACCTGTATTGATAAGAGATAACTTTTTATTTAATCTGTTGCTATTTATTTAAGCTGTAAATTAACTTTATTTATATTTACACTAGTTTCATTTTGTGAATGTAGTGTACTTTTTGAATCTCTAAATCATTTTGTTATACAAATTCAAAAGGATTATAATGTTTATTTGATATAATTTCAGACCCTTTATATATGAAAGATAATTAATAAGTTTCACACATATTTTTACAAAATTTACATACAAGATTAAGAATTCTAAATAAATATTATATAGAGCAAGTTCATTTAATCTTAAATTAATAATTATTAAATAATATAACCAAAATGATCATCAATACAAGCTATACAAGGGTAATCACTTTAAGCTATATAATAATTTCAAAAATATTAAAATAATTACTTTATAAATAATGCAAATATATAAACTAACAATATTAACTCTCTTGTGTGGTATTTTAATAGTTAAAACTTCTGGAAAAATAAAGCTTTTTTCAAAGATTATAATAAAAATGATAAATCTTTACAATGAATGAGGATTCTGAGTAAACTTCAGACAATCGGAAAAAACATTCAGGATCTTTCATTTAAATGTTGAGATCATAAAGAACCTTCCTTATTTACTTTCAATTAATAAATACTTTAAATAAGTAGATATAATTGACTATAATTAATATTTAATATGATAAATAGAATCCTAATATTTATTATGATATATTAATATTAAAATAGCAAGAATAATCATATATAAACACAGTTCTTCCTAAATTTAGTTTTATAGAGATAATTATGTATCTAATTATGAATCTCAATTATTTACTCTGAAATTTTCAATGACGTTAAAGTCTTATCGTAGATTTTAATTAATTAGGGGAAGAACAGCACTAGAATAAGTGAATAACTAGGGATTAAATATGGTTATAACTAAAACAGTATAAAGAAGATTTTATGAATACAATGTATCTGTTATTTTACTGCATTAAAATGTAGAACTCTTTAAATATATGTAGGACAAAAATATAAAGAAAATGCTTCTAAAAATATACTTCCTTAATAAATTAAAACATTTTAAATAAGAGTAAGAAGAAGAAATCATTTTTATCATTTTAGTTAAATTAAGAGGGCATTCAAATCATGAATAAGAAACAAATCAGGTTATGATTAAAGAAAAAAAAAAGATAAGAAACATATAAAAAGTAATAATAAGTTATTAATTTTATAGTTATCAGCTGTTTTATTAATAGAATAAATTTAATTAATATTTAGGAAACTGAAAATATAATAAATATTTTTTTTAAATAAAAAATGACCTATAATTCAACATTATTGTTTTAAATATTTCGCTATTATTATTCCAAGCCTAAACCTTAATTTATATATAATTTTTTTTTATTGATATTATTTTTGACGTTGTGTAATAGTAATATATGGATATAGGACTATCAATCATAGGTTTCCAGCAATTCCTAACTTTTTATAAATAAAATATAAATATATAAAAAAAGCGTCACTCAAATTGATTATTTAATTGACTCATATCAAAGCAAGAAAAAATATTTCAAATCGAGTAGATCTATGATTTTAAACATAACTGATATAATCATTCCGAAGAGAGAGTGCATATATTATGTTAATTTTATATAAAGCTCTTTATTCAATCATTATTACATATTAACTATATTTATATATATATATATATATTTGCTAAAAACAAATGCAAATTAATGTTGAATTCACTTCCTGAAAGCTTTGAATTTTTTGACAAATTCGAGCAAGAATCTTTTATACTCAAGAAAGAAATTAGATAAATTTTGTAAATTAATTTCTTTATTATTAAAAGCAATAGTGGTGAGAGTATAGGCATGTTTGGAAAAATGGCATGCTTTATGATGATAATTTTTTTATATTAAATGCTAAATTAAACGAATACAGATTTAATTACTGCAATTTTTTAATGAATAATTATAGATAGACTTAGAGATACACAACTTATTATTTACAATTAAGACAATAAAATTTGTAAAAAATACTTTAATTAACTCTACCTTAAACTCAGAAGATAGAGTTCTCAAGTTAGAAAATAGTTTAAGAAACTTGGTTCAGTTTCAATAATTATAAGTTGTTCATTTTCAATAATATTGTAATTAATTCGTATAATCACCTACATGATAAACTATCTGCAAATACTTATGCAGCCTTTTTTTATCAGTAAAATTTAATATTTATTAAGGCATCTAATCCCTATCTTTAATTACATTTTATGAATAAATGTTGAATTAAAATATTATTCAAATCAATAAATTAATTTATATAAAACATTTTATAAATTGATGTCATTATGAAAGTAAGTTCCTTTACTGAAAGTCAATTAATCCTTAAAGAAAGAGAATGATACCTACAACTCTATAAGATGTTGTTTTATCTTCTTTAGGATTAGTATCTAGTTTTGTAAATCTATAATAAAATTCCTTTATTTACCTAGTTGCAAATTATATAGGAACTTACAATTTAAAACTGCTTGGTTTATTGTTGATTATTAAGTATTATTTTTTATAATGTTTATTTTCTTCCCTAAAATTACTCCTTTTTAAACATTATATTCGAAGCACAATATGCAATTTATTAGATATGGAAGTTATAATTTTGTTGAATTTTAATTTAATTAGCAAGATACCAGAATTCTTTTATTTATATATTAGACTAGCAAGTAAAGAAATGAAAAATATATATTAACTTTATTTATATGCAATAAAATCTGTACTAATTTAATTGGTAAAATTTACATTATATTTTTGCTTAAATGACAAAAATTGACTTAAAAACAAATAATAAAATTATTGAGTCTCGATTAAGTATGAGATAATTTACCAATAGAATACGTTTTTATAGTGTTTATAATTTTTGGTAATAAAAGAAACAAATTCAACATGAAAAATATGATAAAGGCTCTTCACTAGTGACTTTAATATAAACAGCTTAACTACTAATTCAGTTTTTGCTCTGACTTGTATGAAAGCAAGAATCATGTTTGGTTTAAGAATGAAAAGATTATTAATTTATATGGAACATAAAAGAAAAAATTTTGATTGTATTGTCTGCTACGCAAAATTGAATATTTATAATTATACAATTGATATAGCTATTTCAATAATTTTGATATAAGTATTGCTGAAAGTTAGAAACAGATGGAAGACCAAGAAAACCAGAATCCACTAGATAGAAAACTACCTAAATATATATATAACAATGATGAATTTACACAAACTCAAAAGAATATTAAAGATTATTTTAAGCATTCAAATAAAAACAGCCCAGTTACTCAAACTCAATACCTAAATTTCCAAGTAAATAGTTATAGTTTCAAATTAATGGTAAAATTCAAAGTTATCATTATTAGCAGTCTTTTACTAACTATTTATCAATTAAAGTGAAAGTTTAAGGGATGAGCAAAGCGAAGGATTCGTGAAAGTCAATTAAGCAAGTGGAGAATACAAACAATAATTAGCAAAAGATAGATTTCTGCAACAATAGTTGAATTAAAAAATGGCCTCTTAAATGCTAAAAGATAAAACCTCAAATTAAAGTATTATTAGATGAAGAGAGAATAAGATGCATAAAGATCAAATTAATATTGAAATTCTTGATTTGAGATTGTAGGCATCTTTGTATCTAGCAACTATAACATAGCAAAGACTCATCAGGCAAGTGATGGTGAGTGTTAATAAGGTTAAATATCAAAATTAAAAAATTAAAAATTGAAGGAAGTTCAAAACTAAATGTAGATTAAATGTCTAAGAATTTCTATTTAATATATAACTTCACAGTATAATTTCCACTTTCTGGAATGGATAAGTCAAAGAATTACAATAGAGTTTTTTTCATGATTAATTATATCAAAATAGAAGAAATCAGACACAATAATAATTGTAGATTTATTTACCAACTGAAGTTGTCATATAAGAAGCTAAGCAAAGAAGAACTTTAAGTGATAACTCTAATAAGATATAAGTTCACATTTCAAAGCAAATTAGCTTATTCCTAAGTATTCTCAAATCTCTATATACAATCAAAACCCAAAAACCACTTAGTGAGGTTTATAAGTGCTTTGAATTGTAGGGTATAGTTGGGGACTTATTGGGGTTAGTAGAGAAAACGTAGGTTTTATGTGAATTTAATGTATATTTAATAAAATATTTGGTAAATTAATTCAAACGAATTTTATTTGCTTGTCTTTGTTAAACCTCTGCAATCTTGCTTTCTTAAGTGGCACAAGTATGTCATCCAATGTTTACATTGGATAGTAGGGAGCGCTTATCATTATCATCTCTACTATCTTTTTAATTTCCTAGCATACATTCTCTTACTTGATATGTTTCTAAGCTTAACTGATTGATTATTTTTTAAACTTTGTTCCAAAGTAAGCCATACTTTCCATATCAATCTCTTATATAATAGCTCCGATTGCCCATACATCCCACTAATCAGAGTCATTAGTCCATTTCTTTCTGATTGGGAAGTATCCAGGTGTCCCAAGAACATTTGCTTAGGTTACTATCTCTTATCTTAATGCTCTATTGAAATCTATAACAACTACTTCTATAGGGCTGAGGTTTATCATAACATTTTCAAGCTACAAATCTCTATGAGCATATCTAAGTTCATTCAACTCCTTTATACCCTATATCATATCTGATAGTATATCATTCAAATCATCTGGTTATCTGTTATGATTTAGATAATCTCTAAGAGTCATTTCATATTTCTTTAGCCTTAATATGATATAACCGTAGCTTAAAATTACACCAATTAGCTTAAGCAAGTTCTTGCAATCTCTTCTCTAAGCCTCTCTAAGAATCATGTATTCGTTAGCAAACTCATTTTGATACTGCTCATTCTTAAGTAGATAGCTGTAAGGATACACCTTGTATGCATAATCGTCAATTACAATGAGTTTTGGTTTTGCAGGAACGCTAATTTGCAAATAGTTATCATTAAAACTGTTAATATCAATTACATTTAATGCAGGTATTTTCATTGCTTTGGCTTAGAAGCATGCTAATATAGTTTTGCCTACCGGTTGATTTATCAATTCATGCAGTTTCTATCTCTTGAGTCTCTCCTGTTACTCTCTTTATGACTCAATAGTTTACTTTATCTTGACAGTCATAAGCTATAAAGTTTATTTATCTTGAATCAAGAACTCACTTAAGTTATGCTCCTTCACTTTTTGCTGAATGGGTATAGGACTTCATATAAGTTGTGCATTAATACCTGCCATCGACTTTGTCGTGCTTGAAATATATCTTAGCTCTCCCAGAGTGTATTTCTTTGATTTGCCTCTTCAAACTTGGATCAGCTGACAAGAAATTTTAGCAGTCTTCACATTAAAATGTTTTAATTTTTTCTTCTATTGGTTGCTGTTCCTTCTCTTCCTCAATCAATTCAACTTATGTTTAAACTCCCATCTCTGCACTTTATTTCCTTTTTTAAACTTCAATTTTAAAGACCTCTGTTTCAAACTCTAGAGCTCTAAGCTCAACCTCCCTTTCAATATATATTACTTCTGGTTTCTTGGAGGATCCAAAGTTGAGCTATGATAATTCAAAACCCCAAAACCCCTTAATGAGGTTTATAAGTGCTTTGATTTGTAGGGAATTTGTTAGGGGTTGGGGTTATTAAGGGTTTAATGTGAAATTTATAGTAAATGTATTTAATTTAATCACTCAAAATGCACTTTTGGATCATGTGGGAGAGGTCTGAAGTTTATTTTACTTAACCACAACTCTATCTTCTCTAATGTTATGTCTGATCTAGAGTTTGGTTTTAAGATTATTGATTCTGCCATATATTTTAAAGATTGAGATACTCTGGTTTTGTCTATAAATTACTTGATTCTTTACTTAGCATCTTTCTCAAACCTTGTAGAGTAGTAATCATTCCGAGGCATATCGCACTCTATTATTATTGCTGCTAAAGCCCACACATCCCATTGATAGTCTCCATCTCTCCAGTCTTCTCTTTCAGGATAATAGCCTGGAGTTCCCATAACACTTCCTAGCCTTGATACTTCCACCCTTAATGCTCTGTTGAAATCAAAAATTGTCACTCTTACAGGAGAGAAGTTTATCATAATATTCTCAGGTTTAAAATCTCTATGAACAAAGCTAACTTATGTAGCTCTTATATACCTTGTAAGGTTTAAGTTGCTATCAAAGCAAGCTACTTATGATTCCTTTGATCAGTAATAAAACCTCTGAGGGTCATTTCATAGAGTGGGAGTATGAAAGCAACATGATCCTTGGCAAGGAGAACAGCATCTAGCCTGATTAAGTAACTACACTCTTTAAACTTTGCTTGAGTGAGTACTTGATACTCATTTGTGAAATCCATCTAATATTTATCATCACTTAAAAGATAGTTGAAGGGATACACCTTGTAAGCATACTGATGATCATTGAACTTCTTATCAAAGGAGTCTTCTAATATAAGGTAGCTTTAAAGTGAAGTATCTAGGTCAACTTAGGCCAGAACAGGAATCTTTTTATATTGAATTTTAATCATAATTTTGTGAATTCAGAAGCTAGTAGGTTGCGTGATTTCCTCAAATATTCTGATTCACTAGCTTGTTCGAGCTCAACCACTTTAGAAGATTCTCTTGCTTTTCTTTTGCTAAGTAGCTTCAATTCATCTTCATGCTTTTCAATCTCTAAATCTTTCTTGTAGCTTTTAAAAGACTTCCTTAAATCTCTAGTATGAGCATACTGCTTATGGCACTCGAAGCAATCATACTTTCCGTCAATTCTATCGTGCTTTAAGTAAAAAGTCGGCTTGGCTTCTCTATGCTCTTTCATATGCCTATACCAACTAGATTTATGAGCGAAGTCTCTCTCACACTTCTCACAAAAGTATACTTCTACTTCTTCAGTTTGTATAGGAATTTCATTCATACCTTTCTCTCCTCCTCTCTGTCTCCCACACACTTGCTTGCCATTTATTTTCTATTATTAATTTCTATTTTAATTACAGAGACTTCAAGTGATAGCTCTAGTAGTTCCTTATGAGAATTCATCTCACAGCTATCACACTTTTTATTGACGCCAAAGGTAAGTCTCATTTAGTTTGATGGAAGTGATTTTGTTTTTCTTAAAATTTTAGCGCTCATATTTAAATTTGAATTTAAATTTATAAAACTGTCTCTATAACTGAGAGCTTATATGAGAGCTTTGCAAGCCTACAAGTTTCAAGGGAAGTTCTTAGAGTTAAGAGAAGAAATATGAGTGTTAAGAGACAACTCAGCTCTAAATATAGGTGAGGAAGTAATCATTTTAACTTTCAATTATAAGTTTATTATAGCACGTACCAATTTAGGAGGTGCACCTAATTAAGTACGTACTGCTTTAGGAGGTATTTTGTGATTTTATGATTGAAATTAGGGTGCTCCTAATTAAGTACTAGCATTAATTAATGCTCCTTAATTAAGTACTAACATTTTAGGAGCTGCTCCTAATTAAGTACGTACCAATTTAAATTAAAAAATATGGAACCATAACAGTAGAAATTGATATCAATCTCTCAAGTTTGAAACCAGTTCTCAAAACCTTCTCCATATCCTTCTAAGAGGTTGACCTCCTAAAGGATGCCAATATTTAATAGTAAGTTTTACAGAAGTATATAATTGAAATCAATAAACTTAAATTTGGATATCATTTCTTAGATCTGTAAATAAGATGGAGTCAATGAATGATGTAATGAAAAGAGTGCAAGCACAAGAATTGATTCAGAGATTTAGAAGCAAGGAGGATTTGCACCGCTACCTGGTGCAGCAAGGTAATAAACTCATAGTAACTCATCATGATTATGTAGTTGGTTTGTTCTTGCCAACGATGGAAGGTACCAAAATTTCATTTCTAAGGGCGATACTCTGCGAAGAGAAGAAAGCATTGAAAACTTAAGATGTAAAGTTTGCAGAGATTCAAAATTATCTAGAAATCTCAGTGACTAACTTATATGATGATGCTATGAATGACCCAGAGGTTTCGCTGTACCTGCCTACTAAGAAGCAGTTGTAAAATAACTGCCTGAAAGAAACTATTTCTTTGGCATTCTTGCAATAATTAAAGGTGATTACTTGAAAGAAATTATTCAAGAATCTCATAAGAAAAGGTACAGCATCTCTTCAGAAGATAAGGACAAATAAGGATCAAGATAAGTGAGAGCTGGCTATCAGAGCTGCAGAAGCATCCTTATATTTCAAGCAAGATTTAGCTTAACTCTTTAGAAAAATCTGGTACTGACATCTTCTTGATGAAGGAATAGAGCAAGCTTCACAGAGCGAAAGTCGCAGACAAAGTATGAAGTGCAAGAGACTTTATTCAAATATTTAGCCTCCAGAGTCAATGAACATAAATGCTGGAGCGGACAGCAAGAGTAGAAATTTAGGAGGAGGGAAGCAAGAAGTAGAAGAAAAGAAAGAGAAGCCAGCTCCCTCAAAAGAATTTTAAATATGACTTATATTCATTAACTTAACAAAAAAACTTATTTATAACATTCACTCTCCCTTCTTTAGCACACTTTTAAGCCAACAAATTATCTACTCTCTTCGCTGAGCTTTTAATAAAGTCTACTGTATCGATAGTAGGTCATGCATCAAGTGATATAGCAGCAGTTTCTTGTAATGAACTTTTAATATTCCCCAGTAGAACTCAATTCCATTAAACTATGGACTGTAAGGTAAGTTGAACACTGGCGTTATTCTAAGTTATTCATAACTCTTCCTTGTTTCTTTGGTCTTATGAACAGAAAAATTATCAACGAACAGTATAATCTCTTATTCAGGGTACTTCTCTCTCAGCTGTTCTAAGAACTTTATATACTACTCTGTCTTAATAGAGCGAGGATGAATAAGATAAGTTTCTAAACCAGTATCCTCGCTAATTCCTCCAAGAATAACCATTATTTATACCTTGACATTCTAGTCATATACTTCTATGTTGCTATGCCTCTTATACCAGACTTCTAAATGAAAATGTTGAATGTAAACACAGCCTCGTCAGCATGAATAAACTTAATACTATTCTATAAGGCTCTCTGCATTTAATTATAAATATAAGTTAAGTTGTTGTTGTAAAATGGCAGAGTGAAATCAATTACTCTCTTGATACGATTTACACCTTTGTAAGAGATACCGTTTCGTTTATAAATGTTTGCAACAGACTATGCAGAGATCTTCAACTCAGGGAACTGGCGATGAAACATAATAGCTCGTTAGTCGAGAGAGAAGTGAGCCCAATATTTCAAAGATTTTTCATTAATAAGATAGTCAATATGCTTCTATAGAAACTTAGACTTCCTCTTAGGCTAAGAATTCAGCTATTATTGCTTTAATTATACAGCTTTCAAGCAGTGAGAACGAACAGTTGAGGGACTACGCTTTAAGAGCAGTGCAATAGACTTATAGTTCAGTACTGGTTTGAGTTATTCACTGTATATATCACATCCATAACGCAGTTTAAACACTAAATCTATATACTCTTCATCATAAATAGACCCCAAAAGCTTGTTATTTTTGTCTCGCAATTAAATTAATAACCCCAACCCCTAACAAATTCCCTACAAATCAAAGCACTTATAAACCTCATTAAGGGGTTTTGGGGTTTTGATTCTGCTCCAAGAGAAACTGCTTTGTGATTCAAGTTAGCAGCCATGTTTAAATTCAAATTTAAATTTCTATTACAAAGCTCTAAAAACTTATCTTGTTATAGTAAATTTGTATAGGAGTTGGGACTGCAACAACATTGGTTGATTCTTAGGCGTTAGAAATTATATTTATACTAAGTTTATAACTATAATTTTTCTAACTTCATTCTTAATATTTCTAATTTTGGTACCAACTTTGAAAAATTTAGGTTGGTACTGATACCAATAAGGTTTTGAACCAGTTTGTAACTTTTCCATTAAAACCTCATTAGTTTAAAACTAGCTATTAATAAAGTTTTGGTACTATTAAATTGGTACCAATACAAATTAAAACAAATTTAGTACTAATTTAATGGAACTAAATTGATTAAAATGGAGATCAATCTCTGAAGTTTTTTATGTTTGTTACAGCTTCTGCAAACTTTCTCCACGTATCTTTCTTTGCAGGGTTGATCTCCAATAAGATGTCCATATTTAATAGTAAGTTTATAAACAATAGGATCCAGAAGTCTATAAATTATAATTTGAAATTAATTTATAGGAAGAGGAACGAAGATGGAATCACTCAATGATCAAATGAAAACGGTTGAATCTCAAGAAATGATCTCAAGATTCAGAAGTAAAGAAGATCTCTATCAATACCTAACTTTTCATGGTAAAATACCTTGATGACTATTAACATGTCACACAGTTGGTTTATTCATTCCAACGATGGAAGGTACCAAAATTTCATTCTTTAAAGCAATACTTTGTGAGGAGAAGAAATCTTTTAAATAAAGAGATTAAACTAATTGAAATTCCAAACTACCCTGAGATTTCAGTCATTAATCTTTATCAAGATGCTATGAAAGATGAGGAAGTAGCTGTTTACCTTCCTACCAAGAAATAACTCTCTTTTTAAACTACAAGAGCGGAAGTTTTTCTTTTGTGTCCTTGGTATAATAAAAGAAGGTTATTTCAGAGAAATAATTTAAGAAGCTCACAAGAAACGCTTGTCTATTTCTCCTTAAGACTAGAAGAAGCAAGGCATTCTAATAAGCTCAGCTTGGCAAGAGGAACTTAAGTAGCATCTATATTATTCAAGTAAGCTTAGACATATAACTTTGTAGGAAAATCTGGCACTGGTATATATCTAATGAAAGAGCATGCCAAGATTCATAGTTATTGAAAACAAAAGACAGTTCATTAAGTTACAAGAGACTTTATAAAAATGTTTAAAACACATATGAAATGAACATAGCACTAAGTGAAGAAATTTAGGGCCTGTCAAGCCTTAAGAAGAAGAAAAGAAAGAGAAGCCTAATCCTTTTAAGGGTTAATTTAATATGTAAACTATTTCATTCATTTAAGTCTAAAACTTATTAATAAACATTCATTCTCCCTTTCCTTGCACATATCGTAGTCTTATCTTTATTAACTCTCTTGCTACTACTCTGAATCAATTCTGCTGTATACATAGGCAAGTCATACATAAGGTTACACAGCACCACTTTCTTGTAGTGAGTCTTAATTTAACTCCAACTGAATTCGATTCCATTAAATTATGGGCTATAAGAAACGTTGCATACAAAAATTATTTTTAACTTTTTATAGGCTTTCTTAGACTCCTAAGTCTTATGAACTGATAAGTTTTATCAACAAGTAAAATGATCTCTTTTATTGTATTTATCTCTTAGCTTATTCAAGAATTCAACATACTACTCTCACATAATAGAGCGAGGATGAATGAAATAACTCTTCAAGCCTGAATTTCACTTATGCCAGCTAAATTGCGTGGGTAACTACCTTTACTTTTAAGTCATATACTTCTATATTATCGTAATTTTTATAATAGGACTTATTAATAAAAGTGTTGAATGTAAATACTGCTTCATCAACGTGTATGAACTTGATGTTATTATCAATTGCTCTGGATTTAATGATATATAAAGTTTAAATTATTACTATAAGATGACACTGTAAAATCAATCACTCTCTTTCGTATTACTGTCTTGAAAGTAATACCATTTCTTCTATAAATATCAGCTATAGTCTATGCTGAAATACGCATGGTAGGAAACTTGCGATGAAACATCACAGCTCTTTAGTCCAGTTGAAAGTGTGCCCAATACTTTAGCGTCCTAGAGTCACATATGTAGTCAATATGGGTCTAAGAGAACTTTTATTTTTTTGCTGGATGTTTTTTTAAGTACCAGAAGTAAAATGCTAAACAGCTAGGAAGCAGTGATATCTAACAGTAGAGGGACTCTTGTGTAAGAGCTTTGCTATAGCTGCATAATTTAGAACTGGTTTGACTTAGTCTATATTAATACACGTACCATACCAAAGCTTAAGCAGTAAATCTTAATATTACTCATCATAAAGAGACCCTAAATTTCGCTAATTACTATTTCTAATTCTGCAAATTGGCCTAATTACTCTACTAACCCCAATAAGACCCCAACTATATTCCACGAATCAAGGTACTTATAAACCTCATTAAAGGAGTTTTAGAGTTTTGATTATACCATCATTATAGGTTTTACATCATATATTGTATATTTATTTTTATATATAAATAGGGACCTATCTACATAAGCTATAATTAGGAATTAATAATACTTGACATATTAAAATTCTCGTAATTCTTATATTTTTGGAAATGTAATATAGTATAATAAGTTTAACTGTTAATTAGAAGTATATAGAATGATATATTATTAAATGATTATCTACAGTAAAAAATTAAAATTTATCCTTGAATGTTATTATAATAATAAGACTTGTCAACTCTTAACTTAAACTTTTCTACCAATAAAGATTAGTATATCAATGCTTTAATAATATTTAGCCTACTAAATTATAATGACTTTTTAATTTAATTTAAGAATAAGTTTCTTCTCTTATTCTTTAATTACTTCTTAAATTTCCATATTTTTAGTCTTAATTGAATCATAAGACTTGAAACTATTTATAATATCTCCATATAAAATTTGTTTAAATGTCATTTATTTTGATATTTGATTTAAAAATTTCTTAAGTGGTGCTCTCTTTAATTAGATCAGACGATTTCATGACTATTATATATACCCTTTAATAGCAAAACATTTACAATTTTAAGATGAAATTCAGGTATTTGATGTCAAGCAAAATTAACTTGAGTCAAAAGTACCAGTTCTAGTAATGAATGATTCTTCAATTTATACTGCCTGTGTTTTCTTCAAATATTCTTTACCTAATGCCGATTTAACGAAATTTGATCATTAAGACAATTTTTTTTCTTAAACTTTTTTACTAATTTAAATCAGTATTAGTTAATAAACGTAATGTTAATATATCTACACTTTACATGGAAAATATACTTGAAAACTCGTTGAGATATAGCATAATTCGAAAAGACTCTCTTTACATCTCAATAAAATCCGATTTCTAATGAAAACAATGATTGAAACTTCCTAGCATCAAATTGTGAAAGTAAATTAGACGGCTAAAGTAATTTACAGCATTAGACTTTATGGTTGCAGTTTTTTGGGGTTTTTATCATTTCTATGTAAGATTATTATGTAATACTTCATTAAGATGATCAATAATTTATAGTTTGTTTGAAAATTTATAAATATTATTGTAATATGCAAATTATGGTCATTTCTTATATCAATTTTGAGTACTCTGTAACCTAGGATGTTTGACAATAAATAAATATTTTACATTTATGAATAATGCTTTCTCTCTTGCTCAATAAAAATATAAAACACTGATTATAAATAATCTACATATTTTGAGAACCCAACAATAACAAAAATGAACAAGTTGTATTTAATTTTTTTCTTAAAATGTCCCCTTTCTAGAATTTAATCATAATTCATAACCAATTCTTGATTTCTCATATTTTTAAGATATTGTAGGAATACATTTGAAATTGGGAAATTATTTAATTAGATAAATATTAATAAAAATCATGGCAGTTAAAGTTGGTCAATTTAAACGATCTTGGGCTCATTCGATAGAGAATTCTAAATTAGCTGGACTCAACTATTGGCGGTACTATTTTATCGCATCTCTGGGGCGAGATAACTCGACTTTAATGTGAGGGTATAATTTAATTAATTAAGTTGTGTTTAATTAAAGTCGAGTTATCTCGCCCCAGAGATGCGATAAAATAGTACCGCCAATAGTTGAGTCCAGCTAATTTAGAATTCTCTATCGAATGAGCCCAAGATCGTTTAAATTGACCAACTTTAACTGCCATGATTTTTATTAATATTTTTTAAAAATAAATATAATTTTCCAATTTCAAATGTATTCCTGCAATAGAAGTTATTCTTTATCCTCATGATTTGATTGTTTATTTTAATATTTATATTTGAACATGTCGATTTAAATTATGAATAATAAATAAAATTTATTTAACAAAAATGAATTGAATTATAATCCTGATAAATAAATATAAATGATGAGTAAATTCATGAATAAACAAATTTGCATAGTAATATATCTATTTGTTCTAAAATAATAACAAATAAAATAAAATTAAGTTTATAATATGTAAATTAATCAATCATTATCAACAATTCAATTTGTATTTAAATCATTTATAGGCTTAAATCATGCCTATAAATCCATTTAATTACTGCTTCTATTTAATTGTTTTAAATTTCTTTAAATTAATATTATTTTAGAACTTTAAATAAATTTATTATGAAAAAAACCAAAAAAATACTGTAGAAAAATGATTTTAAGAAAATATTTTTTATAAAATTAAGATTATAATCATTAATTTGTGTATGAAAAAGTGAAATAAAACTAGATTATTATATTAAACAAACAAGATTAATAAAAATATTGAAGTTAAATCATAAATCTTTGCCTATTATCCCTGAATTTTGTCTATTAGTTATTGGTTCTATTTTATCAGAGAAATTTCTATCATCGAGGTCTTCTTCTATTAAATAGTTATATTTCCAATTTTTCTTAAATCTTAACAAATGCTAAGCATTTAAATAATTAAAAACATAAAAATAAATATCCCTTATAACTTACAATTTAAAAAAAAATGACATTATTAACATACCTTTTAAATATTATTAAATAATTGTATATTCTTGATTATTTGTTATTAGTTTCATATTATCCATTAAGTATACATTATTTTAAAATAAACTCTCTGACAAATTGCATGTTTAAAACTTTAATGTTCTTTTGATAATAGCCTCAAGCAGCACCTGTCTAACAAGCATCTTACTAGTAATACTATTAACTTGCAAAAGCAGATTTAAACTTTTACAATTAAATCTAATACACTTATGACATATTAACTTTTCGCAATAACTTTACATTGATATCGTTTATTATAAACCCTGATTTAAGATCAAGCCATGACTACTATCATTAAATTAAACTAGTATGTCCTATTAACTAACTTTACTTATTTTTAACGTTATAAGTTGGGAACATATTCGATCTATTCTTCCGCTTATTAAAACTTAAGCAATCATATAATCATCATGATTATGGCTAAGCAAAGTTTGAGTCTTCTGAAACAGCTTATTGTCCTCTTCTTGCTTTTTAACTTTGAGCCATCTAAAGACGAGCTTAGCCGAGATGGAACTAAAGTTCACTCCAAATTATATCAGTATTGAATGGTTAATAGTGAATCAAATTAATAGACGAAGATACTTCAACTAGTTAATATTAAATATTATTCAATAATTGTTATATTATTAAAATACTAATCTAAATTAATTTAGGAATAACATCTTCATTGTTATCATCTACAGTATTATAGTACATTTTGTTTACTAGCAGGAAGAAGCCAATAACTTCCAAAAATCTGCCTCTAAATGAATATAAATGTATTGACTTAACTAATTAAAAGAATTTATAAGAATTAAAAATATTAAAACAACCATTTTTTATATATTGAATTAGATTAAAAAAGATTTTGAATTAGTTAAATTATTTAATCAATTATAGTATTTCATAAAAGTTATGTAAGTTGCACTTTCCTTTACTTATTATTTTATCTTCCATTTTTAATATATATTTTTTTATTAATATTCAGATTTCATTTATTTTCATCGCCTGACAACCTTTTCAATAATTGTCAGGCCACATAATTTTTCTAATAGTTTTAAGCAGTATAATTATCAATTTTTTTTAATTTATTCGTTCACTCTTAAGATTATGATTTTTCTTTATTTAGTATTTTTTACTATTAATTTCCTTTTTGTTAATGTTAATTCCTTTTGGATATAGATATAATCCTTATGGCTTTTTATGGGTGCCTATTTGAATATCTTTTATGATATTGATGGACCCTCTATATTTATTAGGGATACTTAGAACAATGTTCTAAATCCTTTTCAATAACTCTTAATTACTTTAGGAAAATAACATCTAAAATTACCTCGACTGACAATTATTTAAAAGATTGTCAGGCCTGACAATTATTTTAAAGGTTGTCAGGCCAGATCAGTATTTTACAGATTTATAGACTTCTTAACTACAGCATCTTGACATATTTCTTAGAATTCACAATTGCTTATTGAAAATATTTTAAGTTTTTAAAAAGTTCAACAAGCTTCAACAAAAGCCATAGGTAAGTATAAGAATATGTACAAGAAAGACTTTATTTAACTTGACTTTTATGAATTACTAAAAAGTATATTATTACAGTGTATCATATATGAATCACTAAGTTCAGTTGTTCAAACATTGAAACTTAACTCTTCCATAATTTACACTGTTATATACTGATAATAGTTTTTTTGAATTCAATTTTTCTCTTGAGATTAATCTTTTAATTTGTTATTTTTTCCTGTGCATCAATAATTCCTGAAAAAATCCCATTTAATTGTCTTATCAGTTCTTAGAACTTAAATTTGATGTAATCTAGCTGTTTCTAAGAATAAAGATTTAATTGTAAGTGTAGAGAAATGCTCATCGATATAATCTTGGATGTTGAAGCAGAAATAAAGATATTTTTTGAAAGTATTTGAAATAAATAGCCTCTCCCTGCCTAATGCTAAGCATTTCTTTGGGCTTATCTTGAATTATCTGAATCAATTATTCAGGAATTTTTTCAGCTATTTATTCAGACTTATCTTCCTTTCCTTGGTTGTTTCAAGTAGTGAATTAAATTTTTATCTTTTATTTTCTGACAATCTTATCGATATTAATCAACTCAATTTTAAACAGGTGAAAGTTTATAGATGTCTGTTTAGATAGTAAAGAATCAACTCAATTTTCATTTAATCCTTATTTAATTTATAATAGTTTATATATTTTTAAAAACTATTATTAACTATTTGATTGATGTTATCTAGAATTATTTCCTTAAGCAAAGTTTATCTTTTAATTTTCATATAATTCTAATCGGTATCTAAATGAACAAATTATTTATAGTAATCAAAATTTTAACTGCTAAAAGGATTTAATATGAATACTTAATTATCTTAAAATGAGTATTCTCACTATAAAACGTTAAAGTTTCATAAAACTAATAAATCAACCCATTATGTTCAGAAATATACAATTTTCTTTTTTATCCAATATAAAATTTTAATTAACAATTAATATATTATTTTAAAATAAAAATAGAACGATCAGGCGAAATGAGTCGCAATGGTAAATGAATAAACTCAGTACCATTGCAAAAACATCTAGCGCTGTTTTTGTTGACCTTGCATCTAAATTTTATAGTATTGGACCTATTATGCCTAAGTCCCCTAGTAAATGTACTATTAATAATCCTTTTGTTACAAAATATATCATCATTATTAAATAATCAGAGGTATGTTGTTTTACTCTTATTACTTCGTAGTTATTAATTTATAAAAGAATGTTTTAAAGTTAGAGACATAGCCTTATTCTACAAATTCATAAACACTTTGTAATATTTTAGAATTTTGAAATTAAATAATTTCCGCTGATTTTAATGCATTTGGTATAAACTATATTATTGCTGTAATTCACTTGGTGTTTTCTTGCTTAATACATTATTTCTTAATAATAATTTTAATTCCTAATTTAGAATGGTAATAAAAAAATACTAACGTAAGCCTTCATAAAATTTAGTATTTAAAAACCATATCAATTATAAAATCATTGTGCATTACCTAGTCTAATAACAAAGAGATGGCGAGGTTTTTCTGCTTGAAATACTCTCTGGCAATTTTAATTCATACTATCAGTGCAAGTGTATGTTGATTAATATGAGTTACTAGTATCAAAATTTTTGTTCAAATGTCAACAAAGGATTTCTGGATTATAACCTCATTCTCTGAAATGGATTCAAAATAAAAATTTGGATTTAATTAGACTAATGATTGCTCTGCCTTCTAAATAAACACTTGAGGATTGCTGACAAAAAAGGGATATTTACATCTAATAATTTGTATAATTCTTCCTTTTCTTGTCTTTACTCCTCAGAATGCTATTTTTAATAAATAATCTAATCCATTTTTGTCAATATCGAGGATTTACTATGTCTCAATTATAGCTCATTGGCACTTACAGCCTCAAAAAATTGATTGGCAAAAACTTTTCAATATGCCATATTCATAAACCTTTTACTCTGGTATATAAGAATTTAAAAATTTATTTATAGTTGTAGACAACTAAATATCTAGTTGTAGGAAAGAGATTATAAGATAATTTTGGAATAATTGGATCTAATTAATATATTCAAAACTCTTATTGATCAATTTGTTCATTGAGTTAGAGGCTGTAAAATTATTCATTTAAATAAAAAACCATGATTTTTTTCGAATAAAATATAAAATTTAGAATGAATCAACTAATTACAATATTCAATAAAAGATTAGTTTTTATATAAATATATGAATAAAAATGGTTTAATAAATAATTTACTAGACATAAATTCACATCTTTGTGAAATGTTATTAATTTCAAAAAAATTGTAATAATATTCTTGGTTATGATAAATTATAAATAAATGAATTAAATCAAATATTAACTGTAAATGAATAAATAATAATTTCTACTTACATTTTAATATTATAAGTAATTTAAAAAATTTTCCTTCTCAAACTGAATAATAAGCTATGTAAAAGCAATTTAGATATAATAACTAATGAAACTAAAATGCCCTTCTGCATATTTATTTTGATTGCATGCTTATTAATGTTTCTCTAATATTCTCGTTTAATATAAATCAATTATAATAGTTATTTATTAAAATCACATTTATAATTTAATATTCTTTAATTAGTACTTTATCATTTGCATTTATTTAAGTACCTTATCTGTTTTCTTTCTGTTTAGTTTCACTCTGATTTATAATGCATATTATGGTAGTTAAGTTACCGTGGTCATAGTCATGGTCTTCGTGCTCACAGTTGTAGTAACTAAAACTAGGGGGTAGTAGCCATGTGTCTACTTGAATAGTGGGCGAATCAAACAGTTTTTATGGAGCTTTTAAGGTAAAACTAATAATTAAATAAAAATAACCTACTTACCTAATATTCTATTTTTTATCAATGAATTAGACTCTTTGACTTAAAAGGCTTTATAATAATAAAATTAAGTTAGTTAATTAAAGAAATAAGTATTTGCAATATAGATTTAGAAATAGAACTATTCATTATTTAAAAAAAAACTTTTAATAATAGATACTACAATTTATTAAATAAATACTTGTAAGTTATAAAATTAAAATATTTCTAAATAGTTTATTATTTATATATTTTATTATTTTAGATTGACGATAGAAATTTGTTTCATTATTTTTTTGTTTGCATCTATAAACTCAAAGTACCTTGTTGTAATCAGTCTAATGATGGTTTTCTAACTGAATGAATTGCATCAGCTAATATATTGCATATAAAATTGATCATCAATATCTCAGATTTTTAGTTAATATCTTAATAAGAAAACAGATTGTTCTATTTTCAGTTATGATTTTATATAATTCAATGGAGTAAATAATTCTTTACTCGAGATCTACAATCATACTTAATTAAATAAACTCATGATGCTTATTTTATTCCATTTATTAACTGTACATTCCTTTTATCAGCACCCTAATCATTTCATTCCTATCAGTTATAAAATTTTTCCTATTATTATTACTGTATTTTTATAACTCCACTCTTAAGTCTATACCAGTCAAAACTACTTATTCTAATAAATCAATACTTTTATTTAAGCAAACATAAATTTTATCATCTACTGCTTAATTTAACATAATTAACTGCTGTTATTAACCTTCCTTTCCATAATGCTGTAATTCAACAAATTAAAATTATAAGTTTCTTACAATAACCTGCTATAATTATATCAATATCTTAAATATTATTATAAACTCGGTTATTTATTTGTAATTATATTTTTAATGTACCTATTTCTCAATAATTAGAAGCAAGCTCAAAGCTTATAAAGTATTTCTTAAATTAGTTGACTTAGAATGTTTTAATTTTAGATATAAATATTATTATAAATTCACTTTACTTGTTCAAATGAAATCAAATGATTTATTGACTATATAATATCAAGTTAAAATCTATATTTGTTTTCTTGTTTAATTAAATTAATTTATGGGAACTGTTGTAGAATTTAGTATTCTAGTAATCATGGGCAATGTTCCAGCTAATTTTGAGAGTTATAAATGCTAGAAGAGATTTTAATTAAAGTGAAAAATATGCAATTAAAATGAAAAAGAAGACAAAAAGAAAGTTACATTAATTTTTTAAAAAGATTTATATATAAAATCAATTGGTCAAAAAATACACAATATACAATTATTTAATCTTACAAATAAAAAGAATGTGAAATATTAATTTAAAGAATTCTTCTGAGAAAAAAAATTTGACTGTAATAAATAAATTTAGAATGTTTAAATAAAAAAATTAGTGATTAAAAAATTGATTAAGATTTATACAATAAAAATTTATAAATTTATTAACCATTTTTATGTTACTTGGTATTTTTATTGGGAGGTATCTGATTTACATTATAAAATTAACCACAGGACACTTTAATGGGCATGAACATTTGTCAACAAATGATGCAAAAATTCCTTTAATAGACCGTCACTGGACAAGTGGTCCAAAGAAAATTTGCTATTATTAATGTTAATAAATCACAAATATACTAATCTTATATAGAAGCTTCTAAAATTTAGTCCTTCATGAAACTAGCAACAATGGATACAAATGACACAAGGTGTAGCATTTAGAAAGTATCTTCATGCCCAAAGAGATATCAGATTTATAGAGAATCTACCAAAACAATATTTTATAGATTTAAAAAATATAAGGCGAGGATACAAAGTTTTAGGTTGAAATATAACATAAATTAGCATATAACATTTTTATTATCTAAAGTAAAAAACATTATTAATATTGGCATTATGATTAATATGCTTATTTTTGAAGATATGGCTATGACTGGGATCAATATGATGTAGTTTAAGTATTATAATTTAATGTAGAATTGAAAGTTTTGAGAGCAAAATTCAAATACAACATTTTAGGGCATCTCAGATCACTTCATTGACCGTGACACATGTATTTACGTATTCACCATAAAATATTCGAAAATCTTTTTTGAAATGACAGCATTAGAAAGCTAATTTTAAAAGGTATTCATGGTCAAAGGGATACCAGCTAATGTAGATGATCTTTCAAACAATATTTAATAGATTAAAAAATAAAAGTGGTCGCTGAAATTAATAATAATAATAATAAGAACATATTGAGGTCTCTGGGGACCCCCGATCATTTACATATGTTAATATATAAGGGTCAAGCCCTTTTAGATTTTGAGTGCCTGTCAATTTGCGATACTAATTGATTCTACTCTCTGCTCCTGACTTTCACTTCCTCTTCTTCTTGGTGATGTTTTTAGTTTTCATTGACTTGACGTTCTTTATGAGTATCGTTCTACTAATTAACTGCTGGGTTGTTAACTTAGTACTACTATTGAGTTTCAAATTTTTCAGTGAATATTCGAGTGACTTGGCCTATCTAATACCTAGCACATATCTGGCGATAGTACAACTATTTTCTTTTAGTTTTCCAAGTTTCGAATGTTAAAATCATTTTGATTTGATCCTTAATTTACGTTTGATATTTAGTATTAATTATCAAACATTAATAAGATTGCTTTCTTATTCTTAAATTCTGATGTGGATCTGGTAAAGTTGTCGTCTTCCATCTCATTTCTGATGGTGGACTCTTGAGTAACCATTGGTTTCTGCCATTTTTCTAGCACTTCAGATTTAATTCCTGATTTGTCATTGATGAGTTAATTCTGTGACTAGAGTGTTACCCGATGGTTTGAGGTTGGTTTCTATTGTTTAAGTTTATATTTTGAGTCATATTTGTTTGGTCAAAAATATTTTTAGGTTAGAAATTTCTGATCCTCATATTTGGTATTGGAAGTCAAAACCCCAAAACCCTTTCAGTAGTTTGATTGAGTTTTTGATTGATAAAAGTAGACTATTAGTGCATACTTTATTTGGGTTTTAATAGGGTTTATGTAGGGGTTTAATGTTTAAATATTAGTATTTTAAGTGAGTATATGCGAGGTTTGGGGTCAGTTTATGACAGTGAGTATATAGATTTATTGTTTAAGTTGCGATATGGATGTGATGAATATAGTGAATAACTCAAGCCTGTTCTGAATTTATACGTCTATAGCAAGGCTACTCCATAAATCTCCAGCAACTGTGAGGTCTTACTGTCTATTAGCATTGAATTTAAAGAGATAGCATCTTAATTCTAAGCCTAAGAGACCCTTAAAATTTTAGCAGCATCATATCGATTATCTAATTAATGATAAGACTCTTAAATACTGGGCTCACTTCTCTCTGGCCTAGAGAGCTGTGATGTTTCATCGCCAATTTCCTGAGCTTCAAATCTCTGCTTAATCTATAGCAAACATATATAAAAAGAATGGAATATCTTACAAGACAGTCAATCGCATTAAGAGAGTGATTGACTTTAATGTTCCATTTTATAAGACTAATTTAAATTATATATTCGATTAAATGCAGAGGTCTTAAGAGCATAATATAAAGTTCATACACGCTGATGAAGCTGTATTTACATTCAATACCTTTATATCAAGGTCTTGGTACAAGAGGTATAGTAATATAGAAGTTTATGATCAAAAGGTTAAGATATAAACTCATGCAATCCTTGGTGGAATCAGTGAAGATAGTGGCCTATAGACTTATGTTATCCACCCTCGCTCTATAAAGACTGAATAATATATTAAGTTCTTGCAATAACTCAGAGACAAATACGCTGACTAAGAGATTATTCTGTTCGTTGATAACTTGTCAGTTCATAAAACTAAAGACTCAAGGAAGGAATATGAAAGGCTAAATATAACACCTGTATTTAATGTTCCTTACAGCCCTTAGTTCAATGGAATTGAATTATATTGGGGTTATTGAAAGGTCATTATAAGAAATTGCTGCTCTACCATCTGATGCATGATTTAAAGATAGATACAGTCGATTTTATTAAGAGTGCTGCTAAGAGAGTCAGCGATGAGAAAGCTAAAGTATGCGCAAGAGAAGGGAGATTTTGTGTATATAAATAAGTTTTAGATTTAAATGAATGAATAAGTTCACATATTAAATTTGCCCGTAAAGGGATTTGGCTTCTCTTTCTTTTCTTCCTCTTAGGGCTTGC
Source organism: Oxytricha trifallax (assembly GCA_000711775.1). NCBI lineage: Eukaryota > Ciliophora > Spirotrichea > Sporadotrichida > Oxytrichidae > Oxytricha > Oxytricha trifallax. Next base: position 71,763 of record ARYC01002003.1, read on the forward strand.
TTGGGCCTATGTTTCTTCTCTTAGTGCCAGCTCCTGCATCTATGTTCATCTCTTCTGGCTTTTATAAATCTTTGAAGAGCCTCTTACTCAATTCATGTTTTACTTGAGACTTTCTCTCTCTGTTTAATTTGCTGCGCTCTTTCATCAAGTATATAGCAGTACCAGGTTTTTCTATAAAGTTAGAAGACTAAGCTTACTTGAGATGTAAGGATGCTTTTGAAGTTCCTACAGCCAGGTATCACTTATTTTAATACCTTGCTTCTCTTTTTCTTCAGGAGAGATGCTGTATCGTTTCTTGTGAGCTTCTTAAATAACTTCATTTAAGTACTCAAGTTTCAGAGTTGCAAGAACACCAAAGAAGAAGTTTCTCTCTGGCAACTTATTAGAGAGCTGTAGCTTTGACGAAAGGTAGAGAGCTACGTCCGGATCACTCATAGCATCGTCATAAAGGCTAGTCACTGATATAGCAAGGTAGTTAGGTATCTCTATCATCCTAATTTCAATAAACTTAAAAGCTTTTTTCTCTTCACTCAGTAAGGCTTTTAAGAATGAGATTTTAGTTC
>ARYC01002004.1:0-15078 GCA_000711775.1 Oxytricha trifallax
TTTTATAAAATTAATGAATTTTCTTTAAAAAATTTAATCTTAATTAAGATAGAAAAAATATAGATATTAATAAGAGTAATTTTATCACAATTGATGATAATGATTTTGAGAATTTTCAAATGTTACTTAATATTATGTATGGGGAAAAAATTTCCCTAATTCGGTGCTCATTGAGTTTTGAGGGAGGCAAATAACTACCCCAATTTTTTTATCAGTTTATTCTGAATCATTTTTCTTTACTGACATTAATTACTATATATTTTTGAAATTCATTTGACTTTGGAAAATTAAAAATATTTAAATTAATAATAAATCAAAATCGTGGCAGTTAAAGTTGACCATTTTGAACGATCTTGGACTCATTCGATAAAGAATTTAAAATTAGCTGGACTTTACTATTGGCGGTACTATTTTATCGCATCACTGGAGCGAGATAACTCGACTTTAATGTGAGGTAATAATAATTTATTGAATTTAAATTCATTTATTTAAAGTCGAGTTATCTCGATCCAGTTATGCGATAAAATAGTACCGCTAACACTAAAGTCCAGCTTATTTTAAATTCTTTATCGAATGAGCCCTATGTCGTTCAAATTGGCCAACTTTAACTGCCACTATTTAGATTTATTATTAATTTAGTTATAATTAATTTTCCAAATTCAAATGTATTTCAAAAATATACATAAATTTGATAAAAATTTTAGGATTTTCTTTTTGATTATTATCCTATTGAAACAAATTAAATTTATATTTTTCCATTTTATTATAAGGTGACTTATCATTTTTTTTGTATATACTCTAAAAGAATATTATTTATTTTTTTGTGTAAATCATTGATTATTATAAATATAATAAAATAGTTGATTAAAGTTAGGATATATAAGAAATTTTGTAAATACTTGTTTAATTATATCAGCTCTTTTAAACTAATCTCAAACAATAAAATGATAAACATGGTTTAGGCTATAATTTTTTATAATTTATAAATAATAAAACATTTTTACTTTCTCATAAAATATTAAAATATATATTTCCCTTTTAAATAATATGCATATAATATCATGAATGCCTTCAAAGAAAATTTAAAAATATAATAAATAAAGTTTATTTGTTATTATGTGATATAGTTCAAATAATAAATTTTTTAATTTATGAATATTAAACTTTTTAAATAATCAATAGATGGTGAAGAGATATCAGGAAGGAAATTGATTGAAACTGAGCTAATATGATATAAGGAATTTAATGGCTGATGGGGGTAAGGTTTGGGTTATGAGGGTTTGAAATTTCTGATGGGTTGGAAAATGATGGTTTCTGGGGTTTTTAGGAATTGGGAGATTAAAGGTCCGAATGGTATGGGGGTATTTTTATGAAGAGGATCACTTAGGAGTGCGATATGGATGTGGGTTAGAAAAAATAGTATAAAATACATATTATGGAAATGATTGGAGTCTTAAGTCGAAATCTCTTATCACTTCTATCAAAAGCAAGTTTGCATGTATAGTGATCCTCAACCTCATCATTATTTAATACTTGCTACTTATTGTTATCGTCTTCATCATCTTTCTGTGTATTGATATATATTTCTAGTTTCTTTTAGATTACTTTATTTTTCTTATACTTGCTTGTTTGTGTTCTTCTTCTTTTCTTTTCTTTTCTTTTCTTTTCTTTTCAATGTAGTAGTTATCATGATAAAATTACACTAAAATTCTCTAAATTTTATTTCACTATATGAATTTTAAAGTTTACTGGGTTTGCCATCTTTCCTTATGATTATACCTTTATTTCTTTCTGCTTTTCTGTTTAATGTCTAATTTATAATTTAATTATGTGTTTAATAATATGAAAACTTTCGTATTCTTCAGGATTTTACAAATCATCATCATTCTTTAGAGCGTTTAAGTAGTTTATATTAATCATATGAGTACATCAAAATCAGTCTAAAAGATTTCCAATTGAAGAAAAGACCTAATCAATAATTATTTAATTTAATTGAAATTATTATCATTATTTTCCTAACATCTTATGATGGTAACTAATTTCATTTCAAGATGTGTTTGACAACAAAATTAATAGATATATATAAATAATAATCATAGGAAATCAGCTAGTTTTACTGTTTTATGAACTTTCATTTGTTTCTTTAGAGCAGGATCTGCATCTTCTGGGCCTCCATCTCCAGCCATACCTACTAAATCTTTAGTCTTTTCTCTATGCAAGATAGCAGTTTCTCCTAACTCCCTTTTCATTCTCATTGACTCCTGCTTCTTTTGATTTCTTTCATCGGCTCTCTGCTTTCGAAGTACTTTATTTGTAAATTAAATGTTGGGATTGTTTTGTAATTAATCTTGTTGTGATTATATGCTATTTCCATTTCCAGTTGGAATAGTCTTATTTTGTGCATTAATTTCATCGTATTTAAGATATACACCCCAAAATGTAAAATAATCCTTGAAAAGCTGCATAACTCTGAGTGTTTCGTTTATTCTTTCTTCTTCCACACTTTCCAAATCAAAAAGCGCAAGATCAAAAGCATTTTTAGCAAGTTCTATAGCTTTCGGCATCTACCTAAGATTATCATTGATAAAAACTGAATAGTTTAGGGCAGTTGTCAGCCTTAAGGGATGTGTACTAAATAAATTCTCAGCTTCTCGAATAGCATCTTCATATGAATCCTTGGCTTCTTCGATTAAAATGGCATGTGATTATTGACGACTGCTCACATCTGCATCTGCTAGATATCGTTTGTAATCTGCAATGAATTTCAAATAAAATGTTCGACCTTGAAAGAGGAAGCTAGTGGAAGGACTTAAGTTGCAATTGAAATAGCTTTTCAAGATATTACATGAATTTAATCTTCTATTTTCTCTCTTTACATTTTTAATAGTCTTAGGGCCAATAGCTATATTGAAAAAATTTTAAAATCTCTGATAAATAAAATAAAGTAATAAATAATGACATAACAATTTATCATCCTCAGTTTACTCATAATGATCAGTTGTTTTATCTATAATTTCCATTATAATTCTATGCTAAACCTTCAATTTTTTAGATTACTATATATGAGATGAACTAAAGATTATTTTCTTTTCTGAGTGACTTAATTCTTAAAGCAAATATTAAACAAATTTTTCTAAAATAATTTATTATTAAAAACTGTACAGTTTGCTTATAATTTTTCATAAATTTATAATTAGAGTGACATAGTGTTCTGCATCTTCATATCGCTTTAATTCGTTGGCTAAATAAGCAAAATATGCCCACTTTTCACGTTTACTTTCCCCTTATTTAGTTTCTTTTTATATTTGCTTTTGTTTTAAATAAAGTAAGGGGATTTAAGGAGTAAATTATATATCTAATTATTTGTATTTTGCTCGCCCTATTTGTTTTGGAATATATTGAGCCATTTCAAATTAATTATTTAAAATAATTACTAAAAAGTATAATAAGATTCTATTTTTCATGTATTAATCATTTAATGATAGAATTTGATGGGTATTAAGGTTTTTTATGTAATAAACTTAATTTATTTTTGTTTGAGTAATAAATTTAAAATCTTAATCATAATCCTCGGAGCTTTTTTTGTAACAGAGAGGTTAATATAGAAAATTAATTCCAAATATTATTTGCTTATTTAGATTAGCCATTGTTGACTAATTTAAAGCCAATTTCCCTCACTTAGCACCAAATAAGAAACCAAGCAGTTTCCCTCCGCTAGCTTAACCCGGCATCACAGAGGCTGAACTAAATAATTTAAAATCATTAATATTCATATTTCACTCATACAATTTAAACTCTCTTAAAGAGTAGGATGACTAGAACTATTATCGTTACCTCCAAAAGCTGAGTAAGAAGATTGAGAATCTCTTCTACCTCATTTAATGTTTTGTTACAATTTCCTCATGACAAATTGTAGTCTTTGATCGTTCTTAGAGTTTAAGTAAATGAAGGGAAAGTTTTTGATTTAATCATCATATTTAAATTTTGTATATTATTTTTAAATGTGTTTTATTTTTGGGGTTTAAATTAAATGGATTTGTTTAACATCTTTAAAAAGCTTAAAAATACAAAATTTAATTGTTGTCTGATTATAACTCTATTAAAGAAGTAGTCAAATAATTATTATAATAAATATAGTTGTAGTTGTATTTTCTTATAGGATCATGATGTTTGCAAAGAGGGAAATTTAATATTAAAGAAATATAAATTAATAATAATAAAACATAATCAAATATTTTTTGTAATTATCAGTAAGAAAATATTTTCTAAATTTATAAAAGAACTAATAATAATGGAAAGAAAAGCATTTAATGTCTAAGAAAAACTCACTAAAAATATTTTTTTAACATTAATTGATTGGCCAAGAAACTTTCACCTTAATTTTATCTTTAGAATATGTAGATTATTATAATATTTTTGTTGTATAGTTTTTCACAAAAAATTTATTATTTAGAATTAGGAATTTAAAACTTCTCTCCACCAATAGAGTCTTTTAACATCTAAATGAATGCTTCGCTCTGAACATGAATGTTATCAACTTATTTTTTTATTTATAATTAATCCGTTTATTAATAATAATCCTAGATTGATATATCGAAAAGACTTCTTTGACTGTTTCTGAGCATATTCTCAATATGCTCAGTTTTCTAAATCATTTGCTGCTTAACGTTGTTCAATTTACCTTCCCAAGCATCCCCTGCGTTATCATCATTCTTGTCTACTTTAGCTATGTACAAATAGTCTTTAATTGTTAATATCTAAAAGACACTAATCAAATACACACTTTCCTTTAAATCAATATACTTCTATCAAAATATTTGTAGTCACCCATTTGATCGTGTTGCTTGAGCTAACTCTTATAAACTAAGTATTCATTTTCAGCAATAAGATCAGCGAAGTTCATTAACATTTCTTTGATTGATGTAGATTCTACTCTAGCTTAAGAATCAGAGATAACAGCAATCAAAATGTTCAACATCATAATTGTCAAAAATAAGGTGGCTACTACAAAAGTGAGCAATGCAAGGACAACATAAACACTACCAAGGTCTGTGGTGTCAAAGTTTCCTAAACTCATTCTATCAGCGAAGAAATAGTAAAGCACTAATTTTATTTAATGGGAGAATTAAAATATGATAAGAACACTGAATCGGCAAGAGACCTTATAAATCTGCCTGCTGGTCTTTCTTCCACAGGTAATGCTTCACACTCAGCATCACACTCTGGGTTATTATTCGACATGATATACACTGAGTTACCAAATGCTGTCAATGTCACTAAGAATAAACTTAGAGTAAATAGATTAAAATAACAAATAGTAGGAGGTTAGATAATTTACAATAATTAAACAAATTTTATTCATTTACCACCATGAAACTCTAAGATCACCGATAATAGCAACGATCATACTAATAAACTTAGAAGTTTATCTGAAAATTCTCCAGAAATACAAAAACTTTATTCACATAAAGAAGCAAGCTACTACATTATAAGGTATTTCATAGTCTGCTGGAACCCCTTGATTTCAATAAGTCATTTAAAATTTAAATATATTTGTAAATTCAGTGACAGCAATTACTAAAGCCAAAATAATATAGTTTTCAAAAGACATAGATAAATTGAAATGAGCACTAGGAGAATAATATCCAAATAATTCCATTGACTACCCAAATATTACCCATACCTTGAAGGAACATCTATCTCAATTCCAAAGCGAAAAAGTATAATGTTAAAATAATAACCAAAACTTTCACTATGGTTTTTTCTCTACTCAGATAAAATTCAAGACTTTAAAATTTAGCTAACGAGCTTTTTTAATCTACCTCTTATAGTACTAACAATTGGTATATTCAAATATATAAAAAGTAAAAAGCATTCATAAACTTTTAATTATTTAAGAAACAAAGTTTGTTATTAATGATAGTACTATTTGTTTCAGCGAGCAAAAGTGCATTAGTTAATCTCCTTCGACTCTTAGACTCTCTCAAAGATGTACAAAGTATTATAATAAATCATTAAAAAAATTAAAATTAGTATAGTAGAGGAAGGCAAGTAAAATTACCAGATAAGGATAGAACAGGAACATTTTAATTCCTGCTTTTACGAGTGGCCATTTAATCTCAATAATAGCTTAAATAGACTTATTAGAAAAGATTTCAATGCAATTGGTGTCATCTAATACTTCCAAGAATTTATCAGCGTTGTCATTCTCATATTTTTGAAGATGCGGCAAATCAAGAATTTACATGCTGAGAGGCACTTCAAGTCCTTCTGGTTTATACATTCATAACTTCAAAACCCCTTCATAAATTTTATAAGTATTTTGATTTATAAAGGAAATGTGATGGATTATGGTTTAATAAGTGTTAATTGTATAATTGTTTACAAATGATATTAGAAATTATTAATCAATAAGTTAAGTAATCTTCATATTTAATTAGTTTTTTTAACTAAATAGTGTCTGGTTAATTTAGATAAAAAATTGGATATTGCAGTATTTATTATTTGAAATTTATAATACTTATAAGAATTGTAATTTTAAAAGTTCATTTCAAATTAAATTTAGCATTTAAATTTTAAAATCTAATAAAGATGCTTCATATCCCGAGAAACCCTAAAGAAATAATTATCCTTTATAAATAAAAACATATAAATCTTATGAATGGTATGGGGTTTTGATTTTACCTAGAAGACTCTCATCCAAAGTCTCACTCCACATCTTGTCAGCAGACATTACGAAATCGCAATCTTCACTAGCTTCTATACGCCCACGAATATATTCTTAAATTCATTAAGGAATTTTAAGTCTGCTATCCAAGTAGATGACATACTTTGAGGCATCTAGGCAATCAGTTCAGGATAGATACTTAGCATATATAAACATAGTACAAGATATGAAATGACAATAAATATAAAGCATGAAATTTATAAGAAAATATATATTTGTTCAACTGAGAAACAAGTCACTCCTCATTCTAAATCGAGACACCTTTTCCCAACTTATTAAATTACTTACTTCACATACAAACTTTTTAATTATAGTTCATAATATTATTCATTTATGATATTCTAGATTATATTACTAATATTAAATCTCACAAATAATATTTATATTAGAATTATATTACCTAGAAAATTAGGAAAAAGTTAAATTAAGGACAATAAATTTTTTTAATTTTTCTTAGGAAGTAGGTAATTATTTTGGGTGAGAAGGGGTGTCTTGATTTAGAATTATAAGGGGGTAATGGAAAGTCATTGGGGAGGGGTGTGGAAGCGTATTTTAAAATATTATAATCCTATTTTTTTCTACTAAATTCATATACTTAGAATGAATCTTGAATGATGATCGAAATCAGTTAACATCAAAGCTTATACAAATCTATCTGTAACTCTGGTGTTATTAGTGTCTACAGATTCATGAAGTGGTGTTCTACTCTCTAAATCAGGCAAGAAATAAACAATATTTATTTTGTTTGGATTCCCCCAAATTTCTGGAAATTCTTAATTCCATTTCTTTGAGAGCATCCTTCAACAATTTGTTTGTTAAATTTAAGTAATTATGGAAATATTTTGATATGTAATATAAATTTTAACTTAATAAACATCAGTTTGAGAAATTTCTTTTAGCATCTTCTCCTCAATATTTTCATTATTGACATATTTAATATATGCGTTTAGTACCTCGAAGTCTTATCCAATTAAGTTATAGATATTTTTATTTTGTGGAAACACTGTGTAAATTAATTCACTAACGAATATATATAAATATAATACATTAGTGGAATAACATAAATCCTTTTTCAAGAAATAATACTAATAAAGGAGTGAAGTTTTTTAGTTAAATTCTCTTGTCTGTTAATTGGTTCGTTACTTTTCCAATTTAAATAGTTGAAAGTTAGTTGTTGACGGTAGTTGTTTATGATGAAATGAGTGAACAAGCTTATAATAGTTAAAATTTAATTATAAAAGTTCTAAAATAAATATAAGAAATGACAAATAAATATTTTGTACGTGCTTATCTTTCAGGAATCTAGAGATATCGTACTTTTTCAAGTCATTTTTATATGTTTTAAACACGTCTAAGTGCAAATATCTTTTCAAAATGTCTCCTCTAAATTTAAATGTATCTTCTGATTCCATATAGTAAAAAATTAATTTTATGCAAATATGAATAATTTAACCATTTTAGATGCTTGATTAGGGTAAAACTCAAAAGATCTAAAATAAATCTTCTTAAGAAAGATTTCTCATTATTATATATATTTGCTGTTTCCTTTAACTTACAAGAAGCTTTTAAAATTATTTACTTGATGTGATTGTTATATTTTTAGAGTTTTAGAGTTATTTAATTCATTTATTTGGGAAATAAATTGAAAAATAATATTAAAAAAACTTCTTCCTTAAATAAAAATAGCTTTTCTCTTTCTTGTGGCTACATTAAATTTGATTTTAAATAATTTCTCCACCCCTTAAGTGGTCAAGTACACGATGTGCTTGTTATCATGGAAATAAATCATGGGGTGAGTCTTCTCAATTTAGAAGAGTAAATGTTTACGGATATCCATTGAGTATATATTCACGTTTGTCAGTGTAAAATTTAGAACTACTTCTTAAAAGATTGTATATTTTTGTATAATATATAATACAAAAGACTATATAAAATAAGATTTAAATAAAATTCAAATTGGAAAATTATTGATTTAAAATAAATAAAAATAATTTAATTCTTTTGAAGAAGGATCGATGAATATTCTATGATGGAAATCTGGACTGAAATACAAAGGTTTGCCTATCTTCATCTAAGGTTCGTAAAATGTGTGCAATATCCTTGGCATTGTAGGAAAATAACCTAAATAGTTTGTTTTTATAAAAATCAATTCTTAATCCTTTTTTTTAATTTATTTTGTAATATCTTTAACATTTCTGGATGGCTATTAGCACTATTATTATTTTGAAGCAAGAACAACTTTTAGTTAATTTTGATTAATATAATAAGTTCTATTTCAAAGACTTATTTTATGATATAAATTTCTTAGATAGATAGATAATCGCTAGTGAAATTAAAAATCTAGAAATCGAAAATTCTAGACTTAATATATAATCTATTTATTACTATTACTACTATTAAATATAATATACCTTAAATTAGTTAGATAGGTAAAAACATTAGGTTTCTCAAAGATCTTTGCTGGTACACTGAAGACTGCCAGTTCGGTACCTACCTGCAACTAGGGTGTTGTCCAGGGTAGCATATCCCGCGCCTCCAGTGTGATAGGTAGTCTGATTTTTTTATTTTTTGTTGTTTTCTTTGTCGTATGTTTTCCAGATGTCGTCGATGCACTTTTCAATGTTGGAGTTTTGAATAATTTTCTTGAATTCGTAGGCATCGAGATCCTTGGAGTTGTCATCATCAGCAATCAACCTAGTAGTTATAGAACTAGGATCTTCGACGACAGCTTCTGTTTTTGAAGCAATAGTAGTACTAGCTTGTTCCTGGGGGCCACTTCCATCGCCCTCAACTACATCAGCTTTCTTTGTTGTTGTTGGTCCAGCTTCCCTCTTTAGTAGTAATAAATAGATTTGATATAAATTTTTTATATATAGTAATATTAACTTTGCACAAGTTTCATCCATAACAAGTAAGTAAGGCATGCTGATAAACAAATTCATGCCCGTCTTTGATTCATATGCTCTTTACTTTGCAGTGCATTACAATTTCATAGAGAGATTGAATCTCAACCAGAGTGTAGACAATATTAACTGGATTCTTTTTACTAAAGATGAATTGCTCAGTGTCTTCCTACTATTGATCAAATATAACTGAAATGTGGAGATTTTAATATAAAGTCCAAAGTTAAACATATGAGATAATTTTTCAACCCAATTTAGTCGCACTCTAGAATTATTACAAATTACAAAATTATTTTTAAAGAAATTTTGTATAAAGGGAAATATGAAGTGAAATAGCAAATTATTAATACATGAAATGAATGAAGAAATTCTTTTTTATTAAACACAGATAATCACTGTTTTTTTTGTGGCCATATACTTGTTGACTCCGTGTTAATGTGCTTAGTGATTATTCCAGTTCATTTTATTAAAATCTGTATTAGTGAGCTAGACATCAACTTTCATCGTGACATTATTACAAGTCCCCCTTAACCGAAAGTCTTCTCTAATCAATAAGGCTTACATCATTCCCCCATAAAATCTTGGATGTGAAGGTTATACTACAATGACTTCGAATTAATAAGGTTTATGGTATGGATGGGGTGCGAATGGCAGAAATGATGAGATGAAAGAGGGATGTCTAGCTCATTGAAACAGTTGTCAGTTTAGGCAATTACAATAGTTATAAAACACATTAACAATTACGGAGACAACATAAGGATTTTGGGATAATACAAGTGACATTGGTGCCTTTGCTTTAGTAAAAAATATTTTCTTATAAGAAATTAGTAATTTTTCTCACCTTACATTTTTGAAATATTCATTAGAAAAAACAGAATCTCTACATTGTAAGAATTCTTAAGCAAGGTCATTTTTAATTAAATATAGCGAAAGAAAATAATAATCTTCATATTTTATATATTTATGATTACTAATTTAAAAATTTTGATCTGAATTAAATAATTTACAATTAATCATAATTAAACTGAAATAGAGCTGGTGAAGTAGAAATTTGTTAATACAAATATATATATTTTATTTAATCTTCACGCTTCAATCTTGCTATACCAAATTTTATATGTGTGAGATAATTGTAATGAAAAAAATAATTCGTTTAAGTTTAATAATTTATAAATTAATGATGGGGGATTTCCCCTTCTATTATAATCTTTGTCCTAATAAAATATTATTTAAATTTTTATTAATTTATTTATATTTGTAATTTCAATCTAAATTGAACACACAAATTCTTTATAACCTTATAAGAGATAAGTTTGAAAATACTTAAACATTTATACTTTAATAAAATATTTAAAAGATAACTCATTGTAAAATTAGTTACATTTTTATAAATATATAAAGATAAAAGAATATCACTACCTCTCTTTAAAAATACTTTTTAAAAATGTTCTATATAAAATCTCAACATAATAACACATTTTTTAATTTAAATTAAAGTTTGACTACAAAAATATTTGAGTAATAAGAAGAATCTTCTTCATTATCAAATTTATAGCTATCATTTTAAATTTTATTGTAATTTAAATAAAAAACCACCATAAATTATATAAAAGATTCTTAATCATCAGAATTATTCTTGCTCAGACATTATTTAATTCATTTAGCTATAAATTGGCAAGTCTTTCTGCTTAAAAAATAAAAACATATCATTCAAACCCCAAACCACTTCAATAAATAAATTAGAATTTTACTCTTAATATTTTTAAAAATTAAAATAAATTTAATTTATTTTGTCAATTTAGTGAATTATTGTCGAATTTTTTAAAAATGAAAAATTACAAATAATATATAATAAATAATGAAATTTTTTAAACTTTGGAATGAATTTTATAATTGAAAATTTCTTTGGTGAGGCCAAAGCCATTTTAAACTTAAATAATTTTATATCTATCGATTTCCCTCATCAACAAAAACACTAAATAAACTATAAAAGGGGTCTTGGGGTTTTTATTCCATTCTATGTGTCTTACTTGGTTGTTGATAAAACCCCATGAGTCAAATTAAAAGAGAATTTAAATTCAAGGAAATTAATATTTAAGTCATCTAAATTAATATAAGCCTAAGAGTTTCAATGAATTATTCATTTCTCTTATAACATAAGTACTTCTTCTTTAATTAGTCCTTTTGCTTTATTCCTTAACAGAACAGAAGAGCTTCCAGATCTAATATCATTGAAGGGTAGAGCTTCAAAACTGAATAGTCTGCAAAATAATTATCAACTTTAATATAAAATTTAAGAGAATTATAATTATATTACCAATAAGTCGTCTTAATTATTCTAAATTAGCTGCCTAAAATATAAACTCAATTCAACCCCCCATCTTAAAACCATTCTACAACTGTTAATTGCAAAATCTTTTATTTGAACCTTCAATTTTAAAAGTTTAACAAGAATTAAATGATAACTAACTCACACAAAGTGTAGATCTGTAAAGTCTATTACCCATAGAGATGAAAACAAAGTAAAATGATGAAGCTCTCAAAAAATCAATCAAAAGAGGGAGAAGATCAAAATATGATGGCGCTCAATTCCCTGAGTTAATTGACAAGGCTAAGCTTATTTTCCCAATTCACAACTATGACATACATTAGTAAAATAATTGAACTGGAAGAATATAAGCCTTTAATTGGCTCAAGAGATTATGAAAAATTTGTTAGCAAATTCATTTTAAACAAAACTACTGAGAGTACTGCTAAATCAGTGAAGGATGCTTAAATTAAACCATTAAAATATCTTTCTTGTTAATCAAAAGCGTAGCCAACGAGTGGCAGTGAGGATAGAAATTTTAAAGAAGAGCAGGAATTGGTTGATGATCATTGAAACTCTCTAAAAGCTCAAGACAATTACGGAGCTAAAATACAATCTAAACTCACATCAAACAATATAAAAGAATATATGATACTCAAACCTATAGAAAGACAAGAGTACATTTGGAAGATATTAAATAAAAAATGCAAAAGCTTACTACAGTTTCTACAAAATCTTAAAAAGGCTTATTCAGAAAATATAAGAAAGTTTATATTTTGAAACATAAATGAAAATAAACAACAGGCACAAGTAAATCATCAAAAAAATACGAAGCACTTTGTTTTATCTTTACTCGGAAGGACTTTTTCACTAAAAGATTTCATTCATGTTTTATATTTTTGCCCATTTTCTATACAACAATGAATATGATTGGCATCATTTTTTATGCTTTTCTACAAAATATTGTTATACAACGCGACTGATCAAGCCAATGCTTGTGGGCACTTTTCAAGGTGCAAAAGTTTAGAACGCTTTAAAATAAAGAGGCTTCAATCACTCTTTCAAAAATTAGTTAAAATTCTTAAAATTAGTGATATAACTATTAAAGTGATAGAGAAAAATCTCTGTATATATGATTATTATGTTAAAAAGTTATTAAATAAAATCAAAATTAATTAGTTTAATAAATTATTAAATTAATTGTTAAATTAAACTTTACTATATAACCCTAATATAAAAACTTATTAAGTGTTACTTTAAAGTTATTACAATAATCTAGTGATCTTTATTCATAATAAGATCCCTTTTATAAAAATGAATATTATTAGTAAGTACTATCATTAATTAAGGATTCAAACAATTCTATCTAGAATTATACTAAGTCTATATGAATTTATAAGAAGTTTGTTAAGAAATATTTGATTCATGATTTTATTTTTAGGATAATTTATTATCCACTAAATATGCAGATTAGGGATTTTATAGAACACTATTCTTTTCTTATATTGAAATAGTAAAAATCTATATAGAATTATGACTTAATTAATAAGGAATATAAGGAATCAAACTTTATTTTATAAATATAATATAAGTTTTATTAAAGTTAGATTAGCTTATAGTATATATGAAATTTAGATGTATTTTTATATAATATAAATAAATGACTAATTTGAAATTATTAAGTATATGAAGAATACTGTATATTAAATTTATTATATATTATTAAGCTTCATCGCCATCATTTTAAAAGTTGATGATGTATCGCCTAAATTAAAAATGTTGGCGAAGAAGCAAAAATATTATTATAATTCTCTAAAAAACATAAAAAAACTTTTTAACTGCAATCTGAAGCAATGAATGAATGAGTTTTTCTCTAAATGATTTCATTCATGTTTTATACTCTCGCCAATTTTCTATACAACAATGAATATGATTGGCATCATTTTTTTTGCTTTTCTAGAAAATATTGTTATCAACGCAATGATGGAGCCAATGACTTGAGAGCACTTTTCAAGGTGTTGAAGTGTAAAACTCTTTCAATTAAAGAGCTCCAATGGAGTACATTTTTTCACTAAATGATTTTAATAACGTTTTATACTCTCGCCAATTTTCTATACAACAATGAATATGATTGGCATCATATTTATGCTTTACTACAAAATATTCTTATCAACGCACTGATGGAACCAATGACTTGTGAGCACCTTTCAAGTTCCAGAAGTTAGGATCGCTTTAAAATAAAAAGCTCCAATGGAGTTCGTTTTCTTTAAATGATTTCATTCATGTTTTATACTCTCGCCCATTTTCTATACAACTATGAATATGATTGGCATCATTTTTTATGCTTTTCTACAAAATATTGTTATCAACGCACTGATGGAACCAATGACTTGTGAGCACTTTTCAAGTTGCAGAAGTTAGGATCGCTTTAAAATAAAGAGCTTCAACGCTACAGATATAATATTATTTAGATAAATGATTTCTTACTTTAGAGTGCTATAATTCTTCTGGCATAATGATCAATCACATAATAAACAATTGGTCTTTCAAATTTTATCTTCATGAACGAGCCATTTTGTCTTCAAAAACCTTTATATAAACTTTCCAAATTTGACAAGTCCAATATTGGTATTTTTCCATTTATGATAGGAATTTTCCAATAGTTCAAAATTGATTCTTAAGCAGTTAGATTAATTCCTTATACCTTGCTTTGTCTGAGTAACCCATTTATCTAGAAACTAAAAGAAGATTAAGGCTTAAGACTGATTCGGCATATGCTAATCATTCTAATCCCCAAAACCCTATACTGAGGTTTATTAGTGCTTTGATCTGTAGGGTATAGTTTGGGTCTTATTGGGGTTAGTCGTGAAATTAGGCCAAATTGCAAATTGAAAAATAGAAATTAGCGAAATTTAGGTATTATTTATGATGAGTAATATTTAGATTTACTGCTTAAGCTTAGCTAAGGTACAAGTATTAATAAAGCTAAGCCAAACCTGCACTAAATTATGCAGCAATAGCAAAGTTATTACGCAAGAGTCTCAACTGTTAGGTATCACTGCATGCTAGCTGTTTAGCATTATAATTCAGGCACTTGAAAGCATCCTGCAAGAAAATAAAAGTTCTCACAGAACCATATT
>ARYC01002005.1:0-84541 GCA_000711775.1 Oxytricha trifallax
TGATAATTTTTATTGACTTTACCCAAGTAATGCCGCTCTTCTCAAAATGTTAGCGCTCATTTTAGTTTGCTGATATATTTTATTATAATAATGATATAATATACCTTGATAAACTATTATAGTAGAAAATAAGACACTCTGGTAGATTCTTTGCTGAAAGGTAAGAGAACTAACTAACCATAAAAGACTGTAAGTTGACATATTTTATGAGAATTTTATACATTTTAGTAAATTAAAATACTCCTGATGAAGTTTTGTTTCTCTAGGAGGTCCTCCAAATCAAGTTTGAACTTAATTTGGAGGACCTCTAAAATAATTAAACATTATAAGGAGCAATTTAATGGAGATTAGATTGATAAAAATGGAAATCAATCTGTGAAACTTGGAGCAAGTTTTTCAATACTTCTCCGCATATCTTTCAAGGTTGACCTCCAGTTGATCCTCCCTATTTAGTAGTAAGATTTTAATAAACTTAGAATGGATATCCATAATTTTAAAATTCATTAAAATTTATAGAAAGAGGAAGCAAGATGTAGTCTATGAATGATGCAATGAAGAGAATTTAATCTCAAGATTTAATAGGAAAATTTCGAAGTAAAGAGGACCTTTATAGATATTTGGCATAGCGAGGTTAGTTCTTAAGTAAGATTAATAAATCCATTATAGTTGGATTGTTCCTGCCAACTTAGAAGGGAACTAAAATCTCATTCTTAAAAGCCTTACTGAGTGAAGAGAAAAAAGCTTTTAAGTCTAATGAAATTAGGATGATAGAGATACTTAACTACCCTGAAATTTCAGTAACAAACCTCTATGATGATGCTATGAGTGATCCAGATGTTGCTCTCTACCTTCCTTCAAAGTTGCAACTCTCTAATAAGCTGCCAGAGAGAAACTTCTTCTTTGGTGTTCTTGCAACTCTGAACCCTGAGTACTTAAATGAAGTTATTTAAGAAGCTCATAAGAAACGCTACAGCATCTCTCCTGAAGAAAAAGAGAAGCAAGTATTAAAATAAGTGATACCTGGCTGTAGGAACTTTAAAAGCATCCTTTCATCTCAAGTAAGCTTAGTCTTATAACTTTATAGAAAAACCTGGTACAGCTATATACTTGATGAAAGAGCGCAGCAAATTAAACAGAGAGAGAAAGTCTCAAGTAAAACAATAATTGAGTAAGAGGCTCTTCAAAGATTTATAAAAGCCAGAAGAGATGAACATAGATGCAGGAGTTGGGACTAAGAGATGAAACATGGGCCCAAGCAAGCCTTAAGAGGAAGAAAAGAAAGAGAAGCCAAATCCCTTTACGGGCAAATTTAATATGTGAACTTATTCATTCGTTTAAATCTAAACTTATTTATATACACAAAATCTCCCTTCTCTTGCGCACACTTTAGCTTTCTCATCACTGACTCTTTTAGCATCACTCTTAATAAAATCGACTGTATCTATCTTTAAATCATGCATCAGACGGTAGAGCAGCAATTTCTTATAATGACCTTTCAATTACCCCCAATATAATTCAATTCCATTGAACTGAGGACTGTAGGGAACATTAAATACAGGTGTTATTTTTAGCCTTTCGTATTCCCTTCTTGTGTCTTTAGTTTTATGGACAGATAAGTTATCTACAAACAGAATAATCTCTTAGTCGGCGTACTTATCTCGGAGTTATTGCAAGAACTTTATGTATTATTCGGTCTTTATTGAGCGAGGGTGGATAACATAAGTCTCGAGGCCATTATCTTCGCTTATTCAGCCTAGTATTGCATGAGTTTAAACCTTAACCTTTTAATCATATACTTCTATATTACTATACCTCTTGTACCAAGACCTTGATATAGAGGTAATGAATGTAAATACAGCTTCATCAGCATGTATGAACTTTATATTATGCTCTTAAGACCTCTGCATTTAATCAAATATATAATTTAAATTATCCTTATAAAATGGAACATTAAAGTCAATCACTCTCTTAATGCGATTGACTGTCTTGTAAGATATCCCGTTCTTTTTATATATGTTCGCTATAGATTAAGCAGAGATATGAAGCAGGCTCAGGAGATTGGCGATGAAACATCACAGCTCTCTAGGCCAGAGAGAAGTGATCCCAGTATTTTAGAGTCTTATTTTTAATAAGATAATCGATATGATGCTGCTAAAATTTTAGAGGTCTTTTAGGCTTAGAATTAAGCTGCTATCTTTTAAATTCAATGCTAATAGACAGTGAGACCTCACAGTTGCAAGAGATTTATTGAGCAGTCTTGCTATAGATGTGTAATTTAGAATAGGCTTGAGTTGATCACAATAATAATCGCACCCATAACGCAACTTAAACAATAAATCTATATACTCACTATCATAAACTGACCCCCAACCTCGCATATACTCACTTAAAATACTAATATTAAAACATTAAACACCTACATAAACCTATTAAAACCCTAATAAAGTATGCACTAATAGTCTACTTTTATCAATCAAAAACTCAATCAAACTACTGAAAGGGTTTTGGGGTTTTGATTATTTTATTGTTCGGAAATTAAGGTCATGCAATATAAAAGATCTTTTTTTTTTATTTGTAAAAAAAAAGCAATTCTAATGAGCTTCCATATTATAAAAGAAATAGAAATAATAAATAATGGTATTAAATTTTATCGTAGTAAATAAAACAAATTACAGAGTAAGTGATCATAGAAATTGAATCATAATTAATATTTCTTTATATATTTTAATTATTAATATATCTCTTATTAATTTAATAAGCAATCATCTTTGGTAGATCTTTGTCATTTTTTCTTCACAGTATTCGAAAAATTGAACAAATCTCTTCCTTACTTTTGAAAGGTTCGAATTAGTAGCTATTTTATACCTTATAAATTTAAAGGAAAAAGTTAATATTATCTATTCTTAAACCTATTTTAATATTTTCTCTTTAAAAATAGTTACTTATAGTTTAGAAGCATGTTTTTATTATCTACTGCTACATTTATTTATCCTCAAACGAATAACAAGTATCTAACATTTAATAATTTCTTAGAAATGATAATTAAAGGCAAGATAAATAAGACTATCGTTCACTTACTTGAGAGTTTAGAAAATATTGATAGAAATACATTTTTAGATTGTAATCTTGCTAAATAAATAGAACTAAATAATAAGCATATTATTAAATTCAGCATATTAATTTATAAATCCAACAAATACCATTTTATAAATATGAGATCTATTAAAAATAATAAGCCACTTGACTCATTTGAGATAGGTATTGTATATTGCAGAGTATTTCAACTCTTCTTATCAATTCTTCATTATTTAAAAGATTTTTTTTTATTTTTTTGCACTTTTTTTCTGTATTAATAATGCCAATCCTTTTAAGTAAACAACAGTTTTTCTAAATATTAATTACTTTTTATTTAGAACTTTTTAAAAATGTTTTTTTATTAACTTTTTATATAACCTTAATAAAAGATGTTTAATTGGTAAATAGAGGTGACTGTTAAAATTAAAATATATTTTTATTAGAGATAGATAGATAGATAATAACTAAAGGTAAAATAAAATGCACAATTAATGAACAGTGCAATATAACGCGAAATGTAATTCTTTACATTTGAATGCTTTCACTACTTTTGTCCTTGGACTCCTGTATCTTCTTCTTCATTCAAATTCTGCTGTCCATCCTTTCTTTTGACTCTAAACTCCTCTTACTCCCTTTTCTCATGATCCCTTGCTTCTTACTTAGAGTCTGATTCTGAAATCTTCTTCTCGTCCGTGTGTGGAGTTTGGACCAATTTGGGTTTTGCTCCTCCTGTAGGGTTTGGTTCCAGCTCCATTCCGTATCCTCGCTGCATGAGTAGGTATTCTTCAACTACATTTCCTTCCTCGATTATCTCACTGAATTTTTCCTCTTGTTCCTCCTAAAGTAGCTCCATCTGTCTCTCTATCCCGTTCTCAAGAACCATTTCATCCCATACGTTTACTTATGATACAATGTTTGAGTTTTGCGTTCCGCTCTCTTCAGTATGCCATAGGGCTTCGTTTCTTCTCTCCCTAATTAATTCCATCGTCTGTTCCTCAACTGTGATCCCTGATTTTCCAATTTCTAGTTTCATGAGACCCACCTCCAAGTTGTACAACAAGTAGTACCTTTGCATGTTCACCCAGTCCTTAGCGAAAATCTGGAAGATGGGTTCTCCCTCAAGCTCTAATGCTAGGTGGTTTGTTATTAGAATTGCCATCACACCGCAATCTTCTGGATCTGACACTTAGTTAGTATCATTTCTTATGACAATCTTGTCAGCTTTGAAATCTCTTCCCATAATCTCTGTTATCATCATGGTGATCTACTTCTGGTGTTTTTAGATTATTGCCAAGCTTCCCACATTTCTTCTTGCGTCAAACACTTCTATAGCTCCCGAGCCTCTTGTGATCCTTAGAACTATCCAATTTCTGCATCCCTTGATGCTACTCTGGCAACTTATTGGAATTATAATGCTCTTAATATCCTGCTCTTCTCTCCAGAATTTACCGTTTTCCATATTCCAGTTGGTTGATCCTACAGCTCTTATATTTTTATTAATTCTCATAATTATTATAATTTTGTCTAAGTTGCTTTTTAATAATTAAGTATAGAGACTACTACTACTACTACTACTACTACTACTACTACTACTACTACTACTACTACTACTACTACTACTACTACTACTACTACTACAGGGCCTTAATACAGAATAAAAAAGCAACCTAAAATTTAAGTGATTTATTACATACTTAATAACATTAGTCTAATTAAATTTTATTTTTAACTCATTCCCCACTCAACCCATGCTTCTAGACGATACCCGAATGTCCTCCCTTTAGAAAGTTCAGGTCTTCTTCAAACATCAAGCTCTCGCCATCGGTCCTGCTTCCACTCCTCCCGTATGAATATCATGCACCACGGCCACTCCCACTTCCCATTTTCCAAGAGTGATTGAAGAAACTAATAGAGCTGATGGGCGCTAACCATATTAAACCTATGATGATGAGGGAAACTGTAGATGGAATTCTAGGAGAAGAAAATACTAGCCTTAATAGACCCCCTGGTGGAAGAAGAAATATAGTTCAGGATCACGGCGAGGGAGCTCTTCCCTCCCATCAACGGCAAAAAGGAATTACAATATGCATCTGAGGTCACTATTGAGGATTAGACGATAGCTGAATATACTAGAAGGCCCGACTCCACCCATGTCAGACACTAAGATGAATGCAAAAGCTACGACTCATACTTAATTAATTCATCAATCTATAACATTATGAAGGAGTCTCCTGAATAAAAAGTAGTCGTTGAGCCTTTCGATACCGAGCTCCTTTTTACCAATAATAATCATTAAAATGTCAGCCATTAAGGAAAAGTGAAAACGACCAAATTATAAATGAACAAATAAAACAATTCAAAAAAATAACTATTTAGCTCAAACGATTTACACAATAAAATAACTGCCCTCATTAAATAAAAAAACTTTAAAAACAGCAAGTTTTAGATAGAGCCTTGCAAAGAAAATTTTTTAAACCATCACCAGAATAAGTTCATTTGGAGAGATATTATAAGCTCACCATAAGATTGATAAAGGAAGCTGAACGCATGGAGTGCAATGCTTTAAGAGACCAATTACAATATGCAACCTATGGCCTACATGCAATAACTAAATCAAGGGAGTCACGGATAGAGCAAGAGAACTTACAAGGCCATATATGCTGCAAGAAGCTGATTAGGAGTCGCCTATTCAGAAGAATAGATTTTACAAGCACACCAAGAATTGCATATTGAAGCCTGAGTGCCGTCTATTTTTGTTAAGCATGTTCAAGGAAGGGTGATTGACGTGATTTAACAACTTTACAAAACTCCAGAGGAATCATTGTCAAGATATATTAGCACTCTATTCAGGGACACGTTATAAACAATTTGATTTTCAAAAAGAACTCTAAGGATAGTCAACAATGCGAGAAAGATTGAATAATCGAAAATAGATAGCAGACCTCTTGGCAAAAATTGGGCCAACCACTATACTCCTTCCAATAAAGCTTATTACCAGATCCTGGGGTAGTTAAAACTCAAATCATAGAGTTTATCATTCATGACACAGTAGTCAGATGATTCGGCCTTCGCAGATTGTGGTGACTCTAGAGATTAATTCTCTCTAACCCATTAATAAGTGGATGAACTCAAACCTGAAGGCAAACTCCGAAGTGAATAGTTTTAGTAGGACGATGGTGAGAATAAAGATAGAGAATTAAACCAGAAGTTAGGAGCCCCAATACCAGTAACCAGAGAGAATTCATTTTATGACTAAGAAATTGTTGCCATAATCGTGAATAGCAATTCTTTGCGATCTAAAATATTATCGATAGTTGAAATCTTGAAAAGTAATAGCAAATGCACAAACGAAAATGAGCTGTGGTGAAGTGACTTAGTGTCCCTATTTTTGAAGTTTTTGGATGAATGGAGAGAGTTGGTGAAATCTAAGAAGCACGATTTACTCCAGCAATTAGTGAAACTGGAAGGCTTTACGGATTAGGGTATATTATTAGATCTCTCCCACTTGTTGACCCCTTATTGTTGGAATTCATTCCAAGAAAAGAGTGCTTGGTTAAACCTCCCAATATTTCCAACTCAAATAAAATGTAGAAGCGAGTGACGCATAAGCAAATTATGCAGTAATGGAAGGCTATGGATTAACAGCTAAGGACCAACCTAATGATTTTTGAAAGAATAGTTAAATATGCTATCGTATATACTTAAGAAGACAAGCTTGTGCCCATAGTGTGCCTGGAATTAATAACGAAGAACACTCACTTCTCATCTCAGTAATTGAAAAAAAAAGATTACAAACAAATTGGAGTCTACATCTCTCAATGTAAATTGGTAACCATGGATGGTGACTAGAAAGCTTGCATTGTAGTAGGATGTTTTGGAGCAGATGGAGCATCATTTTTCTTATGTAATTAAAGAGGCTACTGTAAAGGCATCAACTTTGAGGCAGGCTGTAACTTGGTTAGAAATTCTACCACATTTTCTTGAATAACTTTCGCTCTGGTAAAATAAGGAAGTGAACCCAAACTTTACGATGGTAATGGGGAAGAGCAACGCGAACCAGTTACTTAATTCTAGAGCATTCTTACTGGAAGACGAAAACGGCAGAGATATAGTATATGACGATACTCTACTTTCAAGCCAGGTAAAAAGCTAACGAGTCCTGCCGTGTCAATGCTAAATAACTTCCCTGGAAACAAGAGATCTCTATCAGATGATCCGACAGCTAATGTTGGCGACGAATCTTAGTAGACTCAATGATTTGAGTCACTCCATGAGGAATTATTTAAATCCTCGTATATAAAGAACTTAGAGATATTGAGGTTTGAGTGAGCAAGCTGATCGTTATCTCTCTTTAAGTATAATCTGAAAATCTGAGAACCACTTTACGCATAATATTTATGCATTTGCACTCAATTAATGTAATTATCCTGGCATCTTGTTTCACGATTTGTATTCACTATGACTAGAACTTCGCTCACCTATATAATGCTTAAAAGATAAAATTCATACTCACACCTAATTTATTAATTCCTAATAAAGTGTTAAAACTCATGAGCATTCCTCTCCTATCTTTTATATATTCAGGATGCTTTCAATTTTTACTTTTGTATCAGTTGGTGGCCCTACTTAAGATAATAGCGTATAGTTTATAACATCAATCATTAAGGAGTACAAATTTAAATTTTAGAAGACAGATAGGAAAAAGAAAACTTAGGGTTTATTGCTATATATTATTAATAAAATACATAAAAATAGGTAATAATGTGAAAGTTTAATACAGAGGAAAAAACCTATTTATTTATAACTGTGACTATTTTGATACTTACTAATTAAAATTATTATAATTACTTTTAAAGTAATTAATTTATTAAATAAACATGATAACGAAAGCATTCCTCTTAACTAAATTGGCACTTACCAAGAACTAGGAATCTTCAATTTTAAACCTCACCAGGAGAAATACATATGCACAAGACAGCAATCTCTCGTTTTTATCAATTAGATCACAATTATCATCTGCCAAAATATGACTGATAAGCTTGTAAGCCATAAATATAAAAATATTTATTCTATATTCTCAATGGAAATACCTAAAAGGTTCATGAATAATGAGGAATATTTTTATAGGCTACTTTCTATACTCAATACGCCTTCAGATAAGAAATAAGATGTTCAATTGTGTGAGCAGCAAAATTTATTACTGGCAACAGTTGGGGCTCTTATTTTACGGTACTGTAGCTGATACTAAGAAATACAATACAATGACTTTGAATTTCCAATTATTGTGTACCAACTCCTTGCCAAGCATTCACTACTAAAACTTGTGGTTGACTTAAAATCTAAATAATCATTCGTGATTGATTGAATTGATGGAGAAGCAGACGTGGATGTTGTTTAATGGCTATAAAAGATCATTCAAATAATTCCTCCAAATCAGATATATCGCTGACCAAGCTGCTCCACTAGGCAGAAGAATGTGAAATGGAAGTGTAATTATCTTTGAATGAAAGGGTGGTGTCACTGAAAAGACTAGAGCTCTTGAGAAGGACGGTGTCTATTTTGTTCAAAATCAAGCTAAAACGGGTAGGGTATGGCTAAATTTAAGATGAATAAGAGAAGTGAAAGAATCTACCTCTAAGCAAGGTAAATCACAAAGCGAATATAATAATATTATACACAGAGAATTAAAATGTTCATTAAGAAGGACAGTGTGTTTAAATTGTTATTACTTATGTTTATAAATAATTTTAAGACTTACAAATTAAATTTATATTACTAAGTGTCAAAATAGTCACAGTTATAAATAAATAGGTTTTTCTCTGTATTAAACTTTCACATTATTACCTATTTTTATGTATTTTATTAATATTGAGTATACAAGAGTCTTATAATTTAGAAATACAGATAATGTATTTTGAAATGAAATGAGTCATAATACTTTGCGTTAAAGTTCAAACACAATAATTTAAAGATGGTAAGTCACGCTTTTATACAAGTCACCATAATTGTCATAGATTAAATTGTTGCTTATTCAAACTTTAACTTTGTAGGGGATGGTTCTCTTAATTGTTTCGTTGGCCA
The DNA here is from genome assembly GCA_000711775.1 of Oxytricha trifallax. Lineage (NCBI taxonomy): Eukaryota > Ciliophora > Spirotrichea > Sporadotrichida > Oxytrichidae > Oxytricha > Oxytricha trifallax. The sequence continues at coordinate 9,157 of ARYC01002005.1, forward strand.
AAATTATCACTCATAACTGTTAAGCTTCGCATCTATGATCTTTAAGGCTACATTTATTGCAACTCTGTTTTCTGCCGTTTAACTTGCATAAAGAAGTCCTTCCTGTCATATCTTAAATGTTCTTCTTTCTCTCTAGTTTCTTCACACTCTTGGCGGGTGCGGCGGTGCTTCGAATTGGGCTTCAATAAAGAAGCGGCACTGCCGTTTGCAGCTACACTGTTATAAACACAAATACATAAACTTATAAGAAATCATCCTACACTGATTAAATACTTCCGCGAATTCAGGGCTAAGATATATACCTAAAGACCGCTTCTCCACCTTTCTTGAAAACTGCTTTTACCTAACCTAATTAATAATTTCTTGCAGCTAATCCGGAATAATGGTATATAGGATGTCTCCTATCCATAATCGGTCTATTTTCTTCCAGTCACGCGGAGAGAGCAAGTGGCTCCTCACTGATTCATGCTCTTGCGCTAGATTTAGGAGATCGTTTATATTGAGGCCTTCCAGTATGGAATAGCGCAAACTTTAACAGAATTTCGAGTGATGAACTGTGAAATAACAAATAATAATTTTTGAGTAACCTTACATTCTTGTCACCCTTAAGAATCTCACTCAAGAAATAGGAATTAGTTGACGAGAGACTCGGCAAGTGCGCAGGCAGTCTTAAGACAGGAAGATATATAAATCCTTTTTACTTTACAACTTAGTGTGTAAATCCAAGTAATTGGCTATTAATTCATTTATGCTAGTGTATAGAGCTTCGATTATATTGACTGGAAATTTAATTAAAAACGGCTCATGAATCTCTTTGATTTGTGGAGGGGGTACTTTTTTGTAAAAATTCAAGCCATAAAGAACAAAATTCCTTTGAAAAGAAATTCCCTTAAAAGAATTTCAATAAGATGGATAGGAATTATTTACGAACTAAAAGGAAAACCATATACTCCCAAAAAAGAACCGATAGAGAAATACTAATAAAAGTCAACGATGCATTGGCAATAGAACTTCTACTCGATGGATCAACAACATGATCAAGAGTTTAACCATTAAAACAATTAGGGCTAACATAACAAGACCAATCAATAAATTATCAATGATGAGGCAACTTATAACATTGCCTAGTTAATATACGGTCGTCTCAATCACCCCGAACTAGTGAATCTAAGCACCCATTCCATTAACTCCCTAATCACTACCAAAGATCAATTTTGCTAAGTCTAACACCAGGCTCATAATATAAACAGCAGCTCACTTATCGATCCCAAATAAATGGTTGTACAAGAAGTTAAACATTAGCCTGGACTCACCACTATGATAGGATTATCAGCTATTAGCAACCTTGCTGTAATGTCTCTTGAATATCTAGACCGTATTTGTAATGGACAACTACAGGATGGTGACTTGGCAGCTCAAAGAGATTAACAATAATCACATGAGTTTAACACAATGACAAAATAACTTTTTGATCAATATGATTTGAGAGATGGTATAGAGAATACATGAATAGTAAAATTACACCAAACCAGAGACTCGCATTAACTCGCAAATCCCCAGGTCACTTAAAGGCTTAGATAGAGACACGTAATCAAAAGATACTAAAACTATTCAAGGAAGGGTATTAATGCGCAAGTATCGCTGGCATCTTCGGCACTAAAGAGACAGTTGTAAAAAAGATATTGATGTAAAAAGAGGGACCTTAAAGCTAAGCTACTATGAGTAAAAATGCAACGAAATTAAATCCTAACTTTAATAAAGCAATACAATAAATAATAGGGAGTATGAGACAATCCGGAGTTGTAATAACTACTAAGATTATTAGGGAAGAACTCAAGAATAAATTCGGCTTTAATCTCTCAAAGTATCATGTCATAAAGTGTTTTAAGAATGACTTTGGCCTCATATACCATAAAGTGACTTTGATTACACCCAATCATAATACAACCGTTTCAAAACTAGCTTGACAACATGCGGCGACTGAGTATATTCGTTCTCTGTATCGAGGTAAAATCATAATCAACGTGGATGAGACTATAATATAGAGCACCGATAATCGTAACTATACTTGGGCCCCTCCAGGAACTACAACTCTTTCGACGGTTTCCAGGAGAATGAGCAGAGTATCTATAACAGCTGCTGCTTGCAGCAACGGGTAATTGTTGTTTACCGTGAATAATGGAACAACTAATAGCTTGACTTTCATCCATTTTCTGATCTTGTTGGTGAGACACCTGTGCCTGCTTGATCCCTGGTGGTACACTAACTACCTAATCATTGTGGACAACGCACCATACCACAAAAGTTTCGTCGTGTTAGATGCAATAAAAAAGTTGGGCTTGCCTATTCTATTTCTTGGCCCATACTAGTTTGATCTCGCACCAGTGGAACAGGTCTTCGTTGCATCAAGTAGCGAGATCTGAACGAAAAGAAATGCCCAGTATCAACAAAGTAATTATTCATAGGCAATCATATATTATTAGGAGGCAGCTCTCAAAGTATATGCAGCAGTTGGCGTTCTATATCTCAAATATTGACATGACTTGGCTCGAAGCTGCATTTCAAAGAGCCCTAATAACAGCATTAAACACTTGAGTTTGTAAAACGTGTGATGGGTTTCTTTTTGTAAGTTTTAATTTAGTCACCTTGCTAATCCTGATAGAATTTAAAGTTTCTTAATATGTCTCTGACTCGTCGTCTAGATCACTTGCTTGTCCAGGAGATGAGAAGTCACAACAAACATGGCTAGTCTGTTGAATGGTGTTAAAACTGCTCAAAGGATGATAGTAAATGGCAAAGTTACGTTGGTATCAGTCTTCCTTGTAAGTTTACGTGGATCCAATAATCAATGCAAATATTTAAATCAAGCATTAAAAACTGGTTCAAATATTCATCAGCTTAATAACTAATCTAATTTATTTTTAATTTCAGTTTATATTAATTTTCATTTTTAAATTAGAGTTTCAATGAAAAAGGTAAACAGGAATTTATCTAATGCTTCCAAGAGCTAAAGTATATAGCAACTCAAGCAAGAGCAGCTACAATTTGACATAAGCAAGATATTGGATGCGCGCAAGTCGGAAAAGGGTTTTGAGTACTTGAATAGATGGGAAGGGTATGGTCCATAGAACGATAGTTGGATACCTGAATCCAATTTAGTCGGGGAATGGGCAATTGATGAGGCAGAGAAATTTTTAATTGCCAAAAAATCTGAACTGATGGATGTCAAGGTCTATTAATAAAAATGCACCTCCCGCCATAAAACTCTTCAAATGGCAAGTATGTTATTCACTACAACACAATGGCAACAATATCTGATAAAATCTAAAACTCTGTGAATAAAAATGCAAACACTTTAACTCCAAATTTTAAGCACTGTAAAAAAACAAAATTTAGAAGTGTTAGATGAATAAGAGAATAGAGACAACACATTCTAAAATGTTGTGAATGAGATGAAGATAATAAAGATAGGAATTCACTATAAATTATTCCGGAGCTAAAGGACTACTAGTGCACTTTCCTCAACTTTTCTAGAGAATATGAAAATAAGTTGACCTACTAATATGACAATTTTTAAGGCATCAATTATGGCTCAATGATTTACCAAACAAGGGAAGAATTTGTTCAAGGGGCGTATAAGCAGATTCTGAAATAATTTAAGACCACCTAATTGTATTCTGAAGAAGTTCAATAGTTGCCTCCACATGATATCTTTAAGAAGGCATACTGGCATCCGGGTAAACAGGACTAATCTACTCTCACATGTTTTATTACTGCAACTAATATGGTTGCTGGTGGAGAGCTGCTTGATTCTCCTTAAAAGTTTCATGCACTTTACGAATCAAGGACTCACATGTCTAATAAAAGGAAACTAGAAATGCCATGGGAGGAAGGTTACTGCTACAAGAACCTTCCCTATCTTTTTTTACGACCCAAATATAGATTAATGGTACAGCCCAATTTTTACACGTGCCTTCTCGGGAGTTATCCTTCGTAATATGAAGGCAAATATACACTAAGAGTGGTGGGGTCTCTTGGAGACCGATAACCCGGACAGCAAATTCATAATTTAAAATCATGGTGAAAACAACCACACTTGAAAATGGATTATAGAAGACCCTAGAAGAGTGCCACGCAGCAGCCGTGGTAAAAGATGCAGACAAGAGGTGGCTATTAGATTCTGTGGAGGAAGGGCCTATTGAAATTACCCCTGAAGGAGATTAACTCAAACAATAGTACCGCGGAGTGTATTATATTGGTATGCTGGCGATTCGTGCAGATAATCCCCCTGCTGGTAAGAGAAAGGCTTTTAAACGAGAATGGCATCGTTTTATGAATGGAGAAAAGGTGGTTAAGCAAGGTGGCAACATGATGAAAATTAAGAGCAGTAGAAGAGCTTACAAAAGGATAGGAGAGCTAATCCTCACAATAAAGGCAGTAAATAACATAGGACCAACAAGCAAACAATACCGTAAACCACTCCAAGAAAATCAAGAACATAATAATTAATTGGTAAGAGAGCTGATAGAGATAGAGAAATTGATGCATAGACAGCATTGTTTGACAGCACACAAAAAGCAAGACAAAAGAGATAATAAATAATTGCTGGTTAAGAGAGAGTTAAGCGAGAATCTATTCACAATAACCAGATAAACATCATGGAATAAACAAAGAACAAGTTCGAGAAGATGTAAAAGTACGTAGTAGCCATAAAAAAATAAAAGTGATCCCATTACAAGATTAGATATTTGAAGTAAGTGGTTGCTCCGGATGATGACAGAGATATTATTAGTGCAGCCTTTTCTTGGGTGGTCCTCCGTGGTCCAAGAACTAGACTGGGCCACTTCAAGACAGTGATTGCAAACGATATGGGGCAAGTGCGGCTGGAGGAGTCAGCTATTGAAGGAGTTGACCAAGAGTCTCCTAGGTTGAAGAGAAATTCGAGAAGGTGGTGCTATCAATCAAGTAAAATCTCTTCAGCTTCGTTTGTAAAATGTACGAAAACAATCCTACCATCCCCTACACACTAATCACAAAGGTCTATGGCACATGTTACCACAGTCAATGGCTGTTGCGCTCTAAGGGCGCTTCGACGGCGATATAAGGGGCAGATGAATGAACTGATGAAGAACGGAGATCCCAGAAAGATGCCCATGGAGTCGGAGTAATTATATCTTGAGATTATGAAGACAATCAAGAAACTATGAGACGTAATGTATTTTTCCTTTATAAATAAATGAATTAAATGTTTATTTAAAAATTATTCTCACTTTATCTAAACATCTATTAAATAGACTTAAAAAAAAAATTTCTTAATGCTGTCAATGTTTGGAAATATTTTATTAATTGATCTTTATTCTAAAAAAAATAAGCTTAATATTGAATTTAATTTAATTTAGACAATGTATCAAAATCATTAATATTTATTCAAAATCATAAATTTCCAATTAAAAATCTATGAAAAATACAAATTCTCCAAATTTAATGCTCTGCAAATATCCAAATAAGTTGAGAAATTTGATTATTATAATATATAATAATATGCAAACAATTCTATTGTAAAATGTGTCTAAAAATTTATCAATTTTATAATATCTAATTTTAATTTATTTTATTTTACTTATAAATCTTAGAAATTAGACTTCTTAAGAAACTTCTTAGAATAATTAAGTGGGTCAGATCTGCTAAGACTTTCCTATTATAAGTTGTTTTTTGTAGAGTATTTATAAAAATCAGTTCAAGAGTAAAATAATTTTTCTCTTACTTTAACCCAGAATAGCCATTCAAATTCTCTCCACCTCCAAAAGGATATATCCTTACTATTACTGATATTAATACTATTAAACAAACTTAATAAATAATCGATTTAATATAAAGAAAACGCATGTTTATACTTTTGGAAATAATCAATTTTAATAAAAAATAGCATTTTTAAATTAAATGCTATTATAATTATTAAAATTCAATAATTTTTTACGATAGTATAGTTAATTTCAATTTATTAATTAATACCAGTGGATAATAATGATAGAATTATTTGTTTAAAACCCCTTAGATTAATTAAGACACGAAGATTGGGAAAAAAGAACAAATTAATTAAAAGCAACTTATTATTCGCGTAAATTATTTAAATATTGGTTAATTATTAAAACTATTGGCTTGATTAATTGTCTCTATAAATAAACCAATCAGGGTGCGTATATATTTAATTTTAGACTAATTTTATTAATTTCAGCCAATTATAATTAATTTTTAATTCAATTGTTCTTTCCCCAATCTTCGTGTCTTAATTGATCTATTGGGATTTATAATAGTGGTCAATTAATTTATTCATTTACATTGAAAATTCTAATAAATTTGAAAATGTTATTATTTTTTTTTCATAATATTTTATTCACAGTCTACAATAATATACTCAGTTAGCTTATATTAAAACTATAAATTTTTATTTGATGAGAATTTGCCAGTAATGCCTAAAAATTCTCTATAAAAGATTCTATAACAAATTGATTTGCTTTTTATTATCTGCTAGAACCTAAATTTTTAGTTTTTTTCGATTGCTAATATTAACATAGCTAATACTTGAATTCAGTAGTTTCTCATCAATAATAAATATCATTTTTACTGCGAATAATAAAGGTATTAAAAAATTATTATTAAGATTAAAAAATGAAATTAATTTAGAATCTAAGGACAATTATGATTAAGATTAATAAACCCCACCTCATTTTTTTAGCCTGCTAATTTCCTCCCCTAATTATAAATAAGTTTATTTATTGATTTTTAGCTATTTTTATAAGGTTTAAAAATTACAATTAAATTTAAATTAAACTTGCCATTAGATTGATATTAATGCAATTATAGCTATTAATTGATATATAAATAGAGATCTCAATTAAATTTTAGTGTCTTAATATACTAATTAATTACTTTTAAAATCTTAAGTCAAAGCTTAAGATTTGTAAAATATCACACAATCTGATTTATTTGGAACTGCATATAAAAGCTTATATAATATAAATAATTCATAAAGACAATGAATAAAGTTATATTAATAATCAGAAATTTAATAATGAGGTGGATTAGTTATAACTAAAATCATTAATCTTTAAACATTAACTATTAATGAAGAAAAAATTAATTCATTTTAACTAAAGCAGTAAATTACATAATAAATTATAAAGTATATTTTTAATATAAATATATAATTTTTATATAAACATACAAACAAGTTGTAGTAAAATTTGAATTTAATAATGAAAAAAGTTAATACTTTTAAATATTGATTTGATTTATTCATAAATCTTTTATTAAATAAGTAATTTTTATTTGTTATCAAATTTAAAAAAAGGAATAAATCTTTGATATGAAAATTTAATACATTTCATATAGTAAAAGAAGTATTAGAAGAGCATTTATGAATTTCAAAATTAATTTAACAATATATTCTCTTTATTTAATTTAATAATTTACCACAGATCATGAACCGTGTGAGATATATATATATTGAGTAAAATACAACTATAGAAGGTTAATTATTTTGCAATTTAAATTAAACTCTTATGCATATTGAAAAGCTAATAAATTTACAATGAAATTACGCACCCAGATTTAAAAGATTGGGATAGGCTCTAAACTGATTCTCTTAAATAAATTAAGCATCCAATTAATTGAACAATAGAGTTCTCCATATTAATTAGTTAAAAAATTACTATGTTTACTAAAGATTTGGAAGAGAATAAATTACTGATGGCTGAATAAATTAACAATTAAGTAATTATAAAAATTTCAGAAAAGTATAAAATAATAAGATATAAAAGGGGATGAACAGCTTTTAATTAACCGCCCAATTTTGGAAGTGGTCGATATATGAGTGATATTTAGACAACCTAAATGAATAACTAAAATTATATAAAAATATTAACTTATGATTAAAAATAAAGAATGAATAATAAATTCTTGTACATTAACAAAAAATATTTGAATAATCAATCCAAATAATGCATAATTCTTTTTAAAAATGAAATGATTATAAAAAATCGAAAATAATAATATTTGATATTACTTATGGTTACCATTCCGCTTTTTATATCACTATCATTAATAATATTAAATAGTTCATCATATTTTCTGGGAGTAATTAAAAAATTATTCATGATAAACCAAGTCATTTTTTCTTCATTATTTTCTTTTAATCAATTTTTTTAATTCCTTAGATTATTTCTTTAATTAAACAATTTTTCTTCCATAAAAATTACAAATTAAAAATCCCATGGCCATTATTGAGTCAGAGAAGTTTTTTTATATTTATAGCAGCATTTTTCTTTAGTCTAGATTTAATATTTATAAACCTACCAGTTTAAGAAAAAATACTCTATGTTGCTGAAAAGTAAATCATTTTAAAATTTAACAGTTGAATTATAAATGTTACGTTTTCTTAGAAGAATAATTTAGTTTAGAAATTTCAAGCATTATATGATGTAGTTTATCATTGATCAACTAAAACTAGATTCCATTGAATATTAATAAAGAGCTTCTGTATGACCTAATATAATCCGAGCTGTTTTCTAAGCTATTAACTTTAGGAAAAATCTAAATGTAGATTTTCAAGTTTCATCTCCTCTACTTACAATGGAACATTTTACAAATAAATTTACTATTAAAAGGAATATTCTTTTTGAAAAGCAAGATGACTACTGCAATACTTAAGGCAAAATAAGCGATGGATTTAGAAAATACTCACTAAAGAAACTTGAGTTAGTTAATGTGAAATTTTAAATTCTGGTAAAATTTTAAATAACATAGATTTATTCGTTTGATAAATCTGTTAAATATGAATCCTGCCCAACTAGTTAATGAAACATAAATCTGTAGTGTATAAATTAAACTAAGATATATTATGTACTTTTTATAGTGCTTTTTATAATTTTAATTAAATACATTTAAATATTTATAATAATTATAATAGTTGAATCTAAAAAGGCTTTGCAATCTGAATTTATATAATTTATTACTAATTTTTAAAATTATAATATTATTTTTTGTTGTTGTTTAGTGTAAGTATATATTAAAAAATATTGCTTAAATTGATTACGAGATTCAACCTGTAAATTAATTGTCGCTCAATATCTATTTATTATTGTAGGAATACATTCGATTTAGGGAAATTTAAGTTAAAATTCTTGATTATTAATTACTATCAGTTATGTTTTTGGAAAATGTCTCCAAACACTGGCTTAATTATACTCTCTGGATAACGATTAATAATGAGAAGGTTGTTTCTATTGCTTGAAAATTAAACCTCATCGTCTAGCGAGAAAATCTTTCTGACTGTTTTTTGAAGTTATCTAAAAATCACAATATCTAGCTTCCTCCAATAAATCAGAGGTAAAAATTTCAATAGCATTGTTCAGCTTAATTTGCGGAAGCTATGGCTGAATCAACGCATAAATTTAATTTTTAAATGACATTTTAATTGATAGCTGCCATTAATTTAATAATAAAAAATATAATAATCAATAAAAACCAAGACTTTACAAATTTTGACTGAAGCCAGAATCTAGGTTAGAGTGATCTTATTCTATTGACGATGTTTATGACTTTTTTGGTTTTTATAAATCCGTGTCAGAATCAATATTCTTGTCCTTTGATTAATGTATTTTTTAGTTAGTAAATGATTATAAATATAGTTAAATTCAAAGTTAGGATTCCTATTAAGGATTCAAATTCCATATAGATTTTGTCTAATCTTTAAATATTTATCATAAGTCCTTTAATATATTAAAGATGTCCTTTTTTGATAATTCAGGAATAAAAATCTAGACCTATCTTATCTAATAAGGAAAAATAGAACATAATTCGAAATCGATTTATACATCTTCTTTAATCTTCAGATTTATTAAGAAATTATAAAACAGAATATTTTCTACTAAAAACACTCTATCAGAAATTTTAAATTTATTCTTGTCTTTCAACATCTAAATTAAACTTAAAGGCATTAATGATAAATCAAAAATCTTAAATATTATTAATAAGATGAACAATTCTCAAGCTAAAGAACAAAAAACACTCAAGTGGCAAATTATGTAGTACTAATAAATGATAAATCTTATTAAAATTTCCCTAAATCAATTAATTGTACTCTGCAATAATAAAGAGGTTTATCAATTTTAAAAATAAAAATTAGTTAAACAAAAATAATAGACTTTGCTTTATTTAATTAATTTCTAAAATTTTATGTATAAAATGTTAAATATTATTATATTAAAAAATGGAAACTTAAGAAGAACATATAAAAAAAGGCCAAAAAATGGAGGAAAAGAAGGATATTAAGCGAGTATAATTAAAATGGGGAGACTGTTAAAAATAAATCAAAAAAGAGATCAAATAAAATTATGTTCATATCAATACACATGATTAAAGATAAAACAGTCACTAACTTGAATTAAGTTTGAGTATATCCTTATTTAACTTTAATTAATTAATCAACTATCTAAAAATGGAATTTTTATTTTTTTCATCTTTTCCATTTCATTTCTATTTTAGGGCAGTGAACTAGTTAATGCTGTAGCTGATCTTAAAGTTTTTCATAAATTTTTCTAAGATATCTTCATCATATCTTCAGGGTATCTTCAGGATATCTTCCTTAAAAAATAAAAAGTGTGGAGAGTGTGGAGTTTGGCAATAATAACAGTAACAATAATAGCAACAATAATAGCAATAACACTAGTAAAATCAATATCAAGCATTATTAGAGTCTGTTTGAAATTCTGATGGAATTTCAAAATATTAAAAATCAGAGATTTTTTTCATATTCACAATCATCATCTTACTTTTCATCTTCAACACTAAGTCTATTAACAAAAATTTTCTCAAAATTTGGATTTTTTAGGAAAAATCCACAGACTCTAATAATGCTTGATATTGATTTTATTAGTGTTATTGCTATTATTGTTGCTATTATTGTCTACTGTTATTATTGCTAAACTCCACACTCTCCACACTTTTTATTTTTTAAGGAAGATATCCTGAAGATACCCTGAAGATATGATGAAGATATCTATAGAAAAATTTATGAAAAACTTAAAGATCAGCTACAGCATTAACTAGTTCACTGCCCTAAAATAGAAATGCAATGGAAAAGATGAAAAAAATAAAAATTACATTTTTAGATAGTTGATTAATTAATTAAAGTTAAATAAGGATCTACTCAAACTTAATTCAAATTAGTGACTGTTTGATCTCTACTCTTGTGTATTGATATGAACATAATTTTATTTGATCTCTTTTTTGATTTATTTTTAACAGTCTCCCCATTTTAATTATACTCGCTTAATATTGAAAGAAAATTTGATCCTTAACTCAGGGTCCCAGAGACCCCATGAGGGATCATTAATAAATTTTTATATTATTAATAATATTTTTTTAATGATACCTTATTGAATTTTAATATATTTTCATAGTCAAGCATTTATATTTACAAAATTAAGAGAATGCAAATATTTTTAGTATTATGAAATTATTTTAAGATAATTATGATAATTTTTTTTTAAAAAAATGTGATTTACAAAATATATTTAATCTAATTAGAAAAATAAGTTGGATATGATTTAGAAGAAGCTGTGTCTACATTAAAAATATAAGTTATAATTATTATTTAACATTAATTTTATAGGAATTGCACCTGGTAAGAGCAGTAGTGGGACTAGACTGAAATTCAGCAGCAGAGCAGAAAAATAAAAAATGCACTCAAATTAATGGAACAAAGTAGGAAGGTCAATGGAAAGATGAAAGGCATTTTTGTGAAATATATATATATATATATCAAGTAGATTTAACAGCAAATCATTGAAGCTTAAATTGTAAAGAATGTAAGTCTTGACAGCTTTGATTGATACGAATACATTCTATTTGGGGAAATTAAATTATATCTTAATTGATTAGTAATTACCATCAGTTATATGTTAGGAAAATGTCTGCAAACTCTGGCTTTAATATACTCTTTTGATAGAGTATTAAAAATTTGACAATGGCTGTTATTGGAAGAATGAATTTATCTCATCACTAAGTGAAAAAAATGTTTTTTATTGTATTTTGTAGATACCTCAAAATTAAAATATTTCCTTACTAGAATGATCCATGAATATTGTCAATAGTATAGTCCAGCTTAAATTACGAGATCTACAGTAAGATTTTTTTAGATTTAAATTTTGAGTTACTATGGATCTAACAACTGTCGTTATTTTAATATTTAATTCATTTAATTTAAATTCATTTTCCATTTCTCTAATTTATTCCTACAATATTATAGAAAATATTGAAAAAATTCTTAAGATTAAGTTAAATTAAAAGATATATATCTATATTTTAGATTATTTTTCTCAAACTGTAAATATTTATTAAATTAATAATTTAAATAAACACTTTAATAGAATTAAATTTAAAGAAAATAGAGATTTATTGAAGTAAAGGCATCTTTTTATCTGTAGCATATATAAATATATTAACTTAACGCAATAATTGCTAATGTAAAATATCAAAATACTATCAATATAACTTCAAATAGAATGGATAAAAATAAATTTAAAGCTCTAGAAACTAGTTTTAACTGTAATAAAAATAACAAATATAATTCAGTGTAAACATGGAAATATCAAATTAGATTTAGTAAATCCATATAATTTATGTGTTGAACGAAATATTCATATTTTTAATACTTGCTTAATTAGAAGCCAAATAAATATGGAAAAAAATATGTCCAAATTACGATTGAAAATATAATCTCAAAATTATTTGATTATTAATATTATTGATTTTAATTCTGAATAAAATTTCAAATAAAAACTTATCGAATTCTAGTATTGTTTAATATTTAAAACAGTAGAGAGATAAAATAAATAAATATTTAAAGAAAATCATTAAATGATATCCATCAATCATAATAAGAAACATAATATATGGAAAGAAAATAAGCAATAGAATTGTCCAAGCAGTAACTAAACTTATTAAAAATTATTGATATAAATATGTGGTTAAATATCGAGAATTAAATAAACATCATTTAGATCAACTCTAAAATAGTACTCAGATAGAATTAAAAAATAGCTTTGTCAAAACCAAAACTATAGTATCTATGAATTAACAGGGATGCAATTTAGATCTTACTCATACAAATATCATCAATTAGCTTTGACTTTATGTTCATTGCTGCTCTTATAATTTAAGTAATTAAATTATTGCTAAAATATAATTGATTTGGGAAATTTAAATCAAAATAAATAAATAATTAATAAAATTGGTGGCAGTTAACTTTGTCCAAACCTAGACAGTTTGGTACTCTTTCTAGAGAATTCAAAATCAGCTGGACTTTACTATTGGCGGTACCTCTCTATCGCATCGTAGGAGAGAGATAGCGCGACTTTACTTTTGGGTGATTTGTTTAGTAAATTTAAGACAATAATTGAAGTCGAGTTATCTCTCTTCTACGATGCGATAAGGCAGTACCGCCAATTTTAAAGTCCAGCTGATTTGAACTCTCTATCGATAGATTACCATATTGTCTAGGTTTAGATAAAGTTAACTGCCACGAATTTAATTAATTATTTATTTATTTTAATTTAATTTTCCCTAATCAATTATATTTTAGCAATATTGAAATTTAATTTATTACATTTATCTTAAATTATAATAACATCACTTTATAAGTATGGTAATTGAAAACAATGGAAAATATCATTCTTAAAATATACAGTTTACACTAAATTTTCAAAGAAACCAATCCTAATACGTGAATATATAAATCCTTAATTATTATGGATTAATTTTTATCAAATAAATTCCAAAAGGATATGATAATTTAGATACCCAATTATTAATTTCATTGAAGGGAGATAAAAAGAAAAATGAATGAGAACAGACTAATGACACCTCATTACTAAAAAGGATAGTATTACTCTCACGCCCAGAATATTCACAAATAAATTTATTTTTTAAATTATTGAGCCAATCAAATTTGTTAAAAAATAATAACTAAAAATTATCGAAAATTTTTGTTTCTAACTATCTATCAAGAATGATAAGCACAAAAAAGTATCAAAGTATTTCATATTTTTAAGACAAAAATTGATGATTTTTATGATCAATTTCTTTGTTAAAAAATATAATTTGCAGAGTCCATAATTTAGATAAGTTATAATCAATAACTATTTGGATAAACTTTATTTAAACATGCAATTAATATTGAATTTTAACATAATAGTTATTGATTATAACTTATCCAAATTATGGACTCCGCAAAATTATTTTTTAACAAAAAAAATGGATCATAAAAATAATCAATTTTTGTCTTAAAAATATTAAATACTTTGATACTTTCTTGTGCTTATCATTCTTGATAGTTAGAAACAAAAATTTTCGATATTCTTTAGTTAGTTATTTTAAAAAATTTGATTGGATCAATATAATAAATTTTGTGAGGCCGTGAGAGTGGTACCACCCCTAAAAAATATCAATTTGCTTTATTTTTTATATTGTTAATAAAGAATTATGCGCAACAAACATAAGAGAAAAAGATACTAACTAATCAACTTTGTTCTAAATCAAATTCAATTCAACAAATAAATATTTACAGTAATTTTCGATTTTTAATAACTTTATTTTTTTATATTTTAACATTAATGGTGGAATACTTTATATTTAAAATGTTATAATTAAATTAATAATAATAAATTTATAATCAATTTCTTTTCATTTTGCTTTGATTTTCATGAAAATTTCAAACTATGATTTTATTATATTTATTTAATAAAGTTAGAATAAATATTATAAATTTATCTCAGCATTTAGCTTTAAAAATACTTGAACATTCTTTTTTAATTACTTAAATTAATATATATTTTTCTTTTTCCAAAGAAAAAATCACAGATTATTTCAATAGCAAATTTGTCTCTCTCTATTATAATATTTTTAATTAAATTTCAAATGATTTTACAAATAAGAAATTGAAATTATAAATTTTAATTCAATAGGACACCTTAACATTCAAAATATCAAGGTATAATAAACTTGATTTATAGAAATAAAACTGACTCTGTTTGAAATAAATTATCTTTTTCAAAGTTTATTTATTTATTATTATGTTTTCTTACTGAATTTCAAATTAGTCATAATTTCATTAAAAGAGTTATTAATTATCAATCCTCCTCTTAAATATAAATTGAATTTGATTTTATCTTAGTTATACTCATAGAACTTTTTATATTTAAAATCATAGAATCTTTTGTTTTTGGATATATATATATGAAGGTAAACTTGTTCATTAAATTCTTTATATTGTATTATATAGAGGGTAATTATTTATGTTTGTTCAAACTTTTGAAATTCTTTCTTATTTTTTTATCAAGGTCTTCTAAATAAATTATAAATATTTTAATAATACTCCTAACCACAAAAGCTTCATTCATTGGCAAAAATTGAAATTTTATATTTTATTATCTAGGATTTATTTGTGTTTTCTTTAATTTTAACTCAATAGTATTGATACTTTTTTTAATAGATTTTATTATGTTTCTTTTTTTATAAAAAAAAGATTTTTAATAATCTTAAAATATAACTAATATTCATTAAATTGAGGATTTTAAGAATAATTACTCTAAGGTGTTTTGCCCTCCAAAATAAAAATTCTATGAGTTTTTTGTTTTATATAAGCAGGTGAAATTGAGAATAGTGGCTTTAAACAATTTAGCTCTGTAAGAAAAAGAGAAATGAGCTCAGTAATTTATTATGTCATCATATTGATTATATAATCAATATGATGTTATAATACAATTTAAATACTCCTCTAAATTAATTTAAGATACTGCCACTCCAAATTTAGAGCTATTTTAAATATAGTTTTATAGTTGGAAAAGATATAAAAAACTTACTTGCTTTTAATGTGAGTAATTTTATTTTTTACACTTTTATCCTAATCTAAACAGTAAACTAAAATTACTTATTTAAAATAGTTATTAAACATTGAATTTTTCAATTGAGATGATAATATGTAATCCTTGATTTCATTCTTAATTGAATAATTAATCAATAGAAATAGTTTGAATCCGTTTAATAAGCTTTTTATTAATAAAAAACTCAATCAAAGTAAAGAGATAGATTTGAGGTTTATACTAGCCAAATTACTAGTGTTCTATTACTTATAGACTGTAAAAAATTTAAATAATATAATTCAAGCTGATCATCAAGATTTCAAGTGCATTTATATTAATTTTTAGATTCAATCAATTCTTAAATTATAAAAATATATTATTATTTTAAAAATTAATTTCAATAAATTTTTAAAGACTTATGAGCTAAATTACACTCATTTAAAAAATAATGTTCTTCCAAAAAATATAATGATTTCAAATTTTTAGACATTTATAAAAAGCCTTGCAACATTAATTGATAGATTATTATTGATTCTAATTTTATTCACTTCCCCAAAATCAAAATTTTCACTCAACGTTAGAAGAGTGATACTATAACATCATCTTTAGAAATAATTATGAAAAATAAAAGGAATACTTTAATTTAAAATAAAAATTAATTAAATAATTAAGTATTAGGATTAACTTAAATAGAAATGTATTTAACAGAACAGCTTTGTAAACTTTCCACTCACCTTCATAAACATCTGCATCTGCATGAATTAGTTTTTCTTATTTTTGTATTTCTGTTCTTTGCTGAAGCCTCGTCCTCTCCACTTCAAGTCTCTGTAGTGTTGCTGAAAGAGTATTAAAATAAATTCAGATATTTAAAAATGTAACTTACAAAATTTGTGTGAATGTAGTCATGCTTCATCTTCGTCTAATAAGTTTTCCATTTTGATTTTTAATTATTAATTTTAATTTATCAATTTCCTATTATAAACTATGAATATATGCTGGAGTAATGATTCAAAATAAAAAATTAATCTAGATTTATATACAGCTAAAATATTAAATTAAAGGAATAAAAAATGTATAATATTCATTTTGATAAAAATTGATCACAACTCTAGTTGAAGTTTTTGATGTATTCATCATGATTCCATTCAAATATAAATATATATCTTATATAAGCTAAATATTTCATAAGAATTTTAAAATGCAATCATTTGAAACTTAATTTTTATTTTTATTTCAAAGGTATATTTTATTCAATATTTGTATAATTTTCATAATTTTAAATCTTAAATTTTTATATAAAATTCTGTCAAATCGTATTTTAAAAAATCGATTTAATTTAAGAAATAGAATTTACATAAATCAAACAATAGTAATTATACTATATAAAATAATCTCAAATAACTTTCTTAAATTCTATAAATATTCTTGGAATACTTAAAAAAAGGAATTTACATCTAAACTAATATATATCTCAAAATGAGAGTAAAATAAGGGCATCTTTATATTTCTATCTTATATTTTACAATTGATTAAATCTAATGACACTTCAGATTTAATTGGTATTATAAGAGATAATTTTTCAAGTAAAGCAGTTTTGCTTTTAAAATTTTATGTTTTTTGAGAATTTCGATAGTATGTTTAAAGTATTTGTAATTATTAGTTCTCGAAAAAATGCAGAGAGCTCTATGGTTCAAGTTTTCTTCCTGGTTAAGAGATGGATTAGTTAATAGGACATCTACTATGATAACTCGGAAAATAATGTGGCAAACATAACAGGTCAAAGATCTTTTATTTTCTGTACTATATCTTCTCTATTATTTAGGTAAAGAGTAGATGATGTCCTGAAAAAAATCATAATGAAAAGTTATTGTAATTTTAGCAAAATTATATTAGACTTCTAATCAGTTAAAAAGATTCCAGAACAACTACTTACAAGAAGTGGTGCCTGGCCTATATATTGTAGGAACACATTTAAATTTGGAAAATTAAATTAATTATTTAATATATCAAATTATTGGCAGTCAACGTTTCAGGAACCTATAAAATATGGTACTTGTTCGATAGAGAATTTAAAATTAGCTGGACTTTAATATTGGCGGTACCACTCTGCATCCTGAAGCGAGATAACTCGACTTTAATTTTGGGTAATTTGTTGAATTGGTTTTAATGTCAAAATTAAAGTCAAGTTATCTCGCTTCAGGGATGCGATAGAGTGGTACCGCTTATATTAAAGTCCAGCTAATTTTAAATTCCCTATCGAACAAATACCATATTGTCTAGGTTCCTAAAACGTTAACTGCCAATAATTTGATTAATTAATTATTTATTTTTAATTTAATTTTCCAAATTTAAATATATTCCTATAATAATGGTAAAGACACCAAAACAACCACTACACTTGCTGAGAAATTCTGATAAGCTGCATTAAAGAGAAAATTAATAAAATAATGTAGTCAAGTTTAATGGTGATATCAACTGAAGATTGCCTGAGAGAAGGTCTAGATGCAGGTTTTAAAATAGTGCTGACATCACTTTAGTATTAAGTTTATATTTAAACATTTATCATTAAATTTTTGATCGAGCTCTCCAACATTTCCTATCTAAAATTTTTCGAAATTAATCTAAGAATAACTTCAATTAATATTATCAAAAATGTAAAAACTATATTAATTTGTCTATTTCACTATAAATAATTTAACTATTATTTTAATCATGAGTTAACATAATCATGTTTTGTTATATTTTATATAATTTATACCATTACTCTAATGTAAGTTGACAAATATAATTACTAATCTTACTTGCTTTAATATTAATGAAGAAAATTATGACTGTAATTTTCCCCTATTCCATATTCTCATTAATAAAATAACCATCTTATAAGGCGTTTGGTTTGTCTAGCATGCCATTTTATGGTAGAAAATTCTATATTAATATGTAACATTGCATAAGATGTTCAAATCATCATCTTTATTAGTTCTAAATATATTTGATAAAATAAGTAAAAAGAGCAAGAAAATATCAAGAAAATTTTATTTATCAATATTAATAAAATGATTAGTTTATAAATATATTTTAAATTTTTGAACTGTAAGTACTTATCCTTATTTGCAAAATCCAAAATTATTAATAATTTTAAATAATTCTAAGAAGATTCATTCCACTATTTAAATATATAAATTATTAATTATAAAAAATAAATATTACTCCAATATTCTATAAAAATTCATTATTAATAGCTAAAAAGTGGCCTAGTAAATACTAATAAACTATGAAGATACCTAGAAGCAATTATTTTGATAAAACTATCTAGATTATATCCAGAACCTATTAAAACACATCTACATATAATATTAAAGAACGATAACCTAAATTTAGATAGTTGATTATTAAATAAACAGTATAAATACTAAGATTCCAATTTAAGCTAGATATGAAATCTAATTTAAGTATTGTAATGCATATCACTTGAATTTGAAGCTAAAGGATTTGGTTTCAAATAGCAAAGATGTTTGTGTGAAATATCTTAAAAACTCGCTTGATATACTCACTTAAATTACTAATATTTAAATAAAAAAGCAGCCTAGACTATAATTTGCACAAATTCTTAAGTAATACTATAAATGGTAAATTCCTTATCTTAAAGTCTAATAAAAATTAAATAAAAAATTGACATTTTAATGTGTTTATTTAAATTTTCAAAAATTTTAAATATAAATTAATTTTGGGCTACTTTTATTAATATAATAAAGTTTATTAGGCGTACATACACTAAAAGAATTATTTATAGCTGTGGTTCGGAATATATAATATAAATACATCCTAAAATAAATTTTGAGACTCTTATTTTAATTGCTTTTCAATGATTCTTAAAATCTGATTATACTTAAAAGCAATTATTATTCAAACATTATAGACTGAATTATTACATTTTAACTTGTTTATTTATTTATTTTAATTCTAAAGGGAAATTATTTTAAAAAATTAAATAATAATTTTAGCCATCATTAATTTATAGCATTAATCTATCATTTATTAAATTTATTCTTCTACTGTTCAATTACTTCAAATGCAATATCAGCAACTACAAATGTTTCTTAATTTAGTGCAGAAAAACTTAAAAATGACACTAAAACCACTGATTAAAACATCTATTTATTCAAAATTCTCCCAAATATTATTGCAAAAACCCAATTTTTAGAATTTAATATAAACTCATATAATGGTTGATAAAATTGGTTAAATATATTTTACCTGGCCTCATTTGAATGGAAATTCAAAGGATTTTATTTTTTTATAGTCTAAATTAATAAATCAAATTAAATTTCTGATAAAATCAGATTAATAATTTTATATAATCTTAATGAGAATAAATTGGTTTTGTAAAAATTAGGTTAAAATATATAAGAATAGTTAATATTATTATCTAAAATGATAATTCTAAGCATAAATTGTTTCATCTTTTACATCGACTTCATCATAATCATCATTAATACGTGTAATTCTCGTATTTCTGTTTTTATGTATGCTTCACCATATTGAGCACCTGCTTAGTGACACCCTGGTCTTACCTGGCAGGGCTTTAAAAAAATAAAATATAAAATATTTATTGTAATTAACATTTTAATGGTTGTACAAAGGCTCCACCGGCGTCTAATTATTAAAAATATTTATAAATATACAAAATTCAATTAATTAAAAAGGTTTTATTAAAAATCACATTAAATAATTAAGTCTGTTGATTTCAATTTCTTCAATTGAGCCCGAGATCATCAGATCTTACCGTTAAAGTACCCCTAATTTTATGTTTAATTTACTCACTATTTTAATATAATTTTCCATAATAAAATGTATTTCTTTAATAATTTGTGATTTTCCTTCTAAAGCTAAATACTTTATCAAAGAAACTTAAGTTTTATTTCAATGAATTATCAAAATAAAGTAACTTTACATATTATTAAATTAGAAAGTTAATTGCTAGGTGGTACTAACCACTTGGGACTTTCTGATAGAGCTTTCTACTACACTAAGGCCTATCGAGGGCAGGTAGGGGGTTGCTGGGCGCAACGCATGAAGGATCAGTCGGCGGGGTTCAATCTGTCAGCGTACACTCTTCGAGTGAGCTGGATCTTAAGATTTACCTGCATTAAATGAGTCTACTGGCCTGACTTCAGTTTCCTAGGTAATAGGGAGCAGGATGAAGGTACGCTCTGCCTTCGAAAGTGAGAAGACGAAAACCATTGAAGCCAACGATAAGGATTTTCTCTCACTCCGGGTTAGGGTGGTGAAGCTACCACAGCGAAAGGATAGGGATTACGTTTCCCAGCAGCGGAGGGACCGGTAAGCGTTTTTCTCCATCTTGTGTCACTCAGTTGGATCTCACGAGCTCTGTCCCCAGTTACATACTGTTGTGACATCTTGATTTTGGGAGAAGACAAGGTAATAGCGAGAATGGTTTTTTCGGAGTTTTCTACTTCATGACTGACACGTCAACTCACACAGATACGTCTACGTCACGACTAAGATTGATGGTTTGATTTTAGTATTAAACAGTGATATGTTAAAATTTATTTGATTTTAAATCATTAATAAAAGTAACTTTACATAATATTGCTTTGTTTATCTCAGAGCTTCTATATATTGCTAATTAAAACAACATCTTTTTATTAGTATTTAAACATTTTACTCCAAAATTTACCCTAGGAGATAATTTATTTATGTAAAATTTAATAAATTTTACATAAATTATAAAATATTTTTTAATGACCAAATAAATATGAAGAATATATTGTTCATTTTTTTTGAAGTAATTCAAGAAAATATAATCTAACATTATAAAGGTATGATAAAAACAAGATAAATTCAATCAGAATTACAATAACAATTGGATACAATGATTGGAATTACTATAAAAGAACCGACAAATATCAGACGAAAAATGTCAGAGCTTTTGGAATCTGATCAGAAATAATGACTATTGATTAATAAATTAAAGTATAATTATAAAAATTAAATTAGTCTTGAGGTTGGTTGATAGTTGTTATTAAAATTAATTCTATGAAGAAAAAAAATTAAAAAAAATATAAAAGTGCAGGAAACTTCCCATAAATTTTCTTATAAATTACCTTTTATTTCTAAAAAATTGTAAAGAAATATAATGATAATAATTTAATCACATTGAGGTCTCTGGGGACCCCCGATCATAATCACTTGATAGTGTGTAAGGGACAAACCCTTTTTTATTAAAAGGAGATTCTCTCCTAATCGTATACTAAATCTTTCATCTTCTTTTTCCATTACATTTATTGTTCTTTCTTGGGTTTCTTCCTTTTCTACCATATTGTTTTCTTTAGTTTAGGATTTAAACTATATCCCCAAAATCTTTGAATTTGAATTGTGTGTCGAAATTCTTGACCGATATCAAAAATTTCAATAATTTAGTGCGATAGTCGCTTTTAGTCTGGTAGTGATCAGTTGGACAAGATCACTCTTTTGGAAGTATGC
Source organism: Oxytricha trifallax (assembly GCA_000711775.1). Lineage (NCBI taxonomy): Eukaryota > Ciliophora > Spirotrichea > Sporadotrichida > Oxytrichidae > Oxytricha > Oxytricha trifallax. The sequence continues at coordinate 31,584 of ARYC01002005.1, forward strand.
ATGTTTTTACAGACATTTATCGTGGATTTATACTTTGTTCATATGAGAGTGAAAATCCGCATCTACTGAGATGCACGATGCGATATTTGCTGTGACATTCTTTAAAATGTGTATATTGAAGAGTTTTATAAACCCGATTACTTCTGGAGTGGTGTTGGCCATTGTGCCTGTTCTCTCTTTAATGTGGGCTCCTAGCTCGCTGTCATCCTTTTTTATTAGTTCTATTAGGAGTTCATGTCTAAATTTTCTGTAAACAGCAGTGATAGTGTCAGTCATTTTTTTGACATTTTTATATGTTTGTAAATTGATTGTGTTGATCCATTTAGAGACGCAAGCTTCTCTGGTGCCAAATCTGTTTGAAGGCAGCTTTTGAGATAGTTTACATTAGTTCTAAGTTAGGTCCTGATTAGTATTAATTAATTTAATAATTATTAAGATTTAAATTAGGAACTCTAGTATTGATTTGTAAAAATTGATTTCCTATTAATTTCCTATTAAGTACTAAATTATGTCCGTGACGTAAATGATGTCAACTGTTTTCTTACTTCGGTTCTAAGATGAGTGGTTTGAGGATTCCTCTTCTATCTCTTCTTTGTGAGTCTCATCGTAGTATATGTACTAGCTAGAATTTTCTGAACATGAGTTTGTTTAATCATATTCATCGCAGATTTGTTTTTCCTCTACTAAGCTACAATCTAACCCATCTTCAGAATATAACACTCTTTTTGTAATACAATCTGTTTTTAGGTGGGAGTAATAGGTCTATTAGGTATTTAATAGTGAGAGTCCTCTTTTAGGAATCTAAATGAAATGTCATTAGGTGGTAGAGCTGGCTATTCTGAGAAGAAATTATGAGGTTAAAATTCCTATAAGGTACGCCGTTTTGTTGTAGTCTGTTGGGGTTTTATGAATTTGTTGTTTATAGAAGCTAGTCTTAGCATCTAAAAAAGTTATTGAGTCCAAAGTTGGACTACTTCACAGTTGTTGGCTTCTTCAAACTGAATTTTTAAGAGGTGAAGCGTGATCTAGTTAATTTTGCAAAGCCTTTTCTATGATTTTTCTGGCTGTGAATGTAATAATTTCTAGCATGTGAAGTCCCCATGTGTTTTATTAGATTTTATAATGCTTATGACAAATTAGGATAAGTGTGAGAAGTATGAGTTCTCAATGTCATTATATTACGTCTCGCTATATTTTGTTTAGTATAGCCATTCTATGTTTCTAATTTAATAATTTCTAAAATTTTTAAAAAAAATATTTGAATAATAATTTAAATTATTAACTGAATAAAAATATATTATAGTTTATGATAAATTAAACTAATAATATACAAATTTAAGAAGTTTAAAGTTTTTATACTCAAGATAAGAGGTCTATAAAATTCGATTAAATAGAGTATATTTTAAATTAAAACTTATTTTATATAATTTTCTCTTAACCAGTATAACCATTAATCTTTCTCTATAAAGATAATCTAAAATATTAAAATGAAATGATAATTAATAGCCAATTTGCTCTACAATTGAGATTAAATTTAGCATAAAATCTGATTAAATAACCAAGCTTAATTCAGGAATTTCTAACAAATTAGTTTTAACAAAGATTTATTTAAATAAAGATTTGAAGAATCGCCATAATCTTTGCAAATCAGCTGTTATTTAATTAATGAGGTAATTATAGCAAAAATTGAAAAGAAAAAAAAAGATATTTATTATTATTATTTAATGCTTTACAGAAATTAAAACTGGGGATTAAACCAACCAAATAATATAATCATTAGTGCTCTTTCTTCCCTTTATACGTTCCATTAGTGTCATGTATTGGAGATTGGATTTTTGTATCTTCCAGGATTTGTTACCCAGATGAATGGTTAGTTTCTTAAGGCTTGTCCTCTTCACAATCATACAGTTTTTACATAGGATCACACAGAACTATGAGTCGTGACTGTGTCTTAACTTCCTTATGTTCAACACTCTCAGGATATATGCGGATTATATCTTTTTCGGGTGGTTTTGCGTTCTAGAACCTTATGCAGGTAAAAGCCCTTTAACCTACCAGAGCGATATAGTGCCTTGTAGGGGGAAAAACCCCGCGTTGATACCTTACTGAAGTGTTCTTCTATAGGGTTTTTAACACCTTATTTTTCTTCATTAAGTAGAGCACTTTCTGGAGTCTGAGCGGTTTGCCCCTTGCTTCTAGTACTATTTATCCTCTTCTTACCCCATACGATGAAAAAAAGTAGTGCCAAGTAGGTTTTTCTCGACCTATATGACCGTATGGTCGGCGTTTTTGTTGAAAGTACCCCTATATCTTTTCTGACGTATTCAGAGGAGGCTCTCAGATCCGGCACTAACCCCGCAAAAACGATAGGCATATGCAGTTTCGATCCCGGGATACCGGAATTGGTCGGGATATACAATCCCAACATACCAGTGGGTCGAAACCAATAAGATATTTAAATATTAATTGTCAAGAAACAGATAACTTTAATTTATAATTTATAAATCTCAATTTAATAATCAAATCCTAATATTTTAAATAGCAATAAAGCAAATTAAAAAAAATTCTCATTATTTTTCACATTGATTTTCAAATATATAAAATTTAACTCGCAAGATCAGAAAAATTATTAAGCTAGTAACTTATTGTGATATTATACATAATAAATGACAATATTCTTTTTTAAGCTTAATTTCTTACCAAATTTAGTCTTAATTATTTTTAATTTAAAAACGGATAAAATTATCTAAAACCTCAAATAGGTATCTAATAATTTGATTAGTAAAATAAATTGTGATACTTATATTTGTATTTATTGTTTTTTATTTTTAGTTAATTAAAATATCATGACTATATTAAAAAAAAACAATACTAGATTTTATTTTCTTGAATCTTTTAATTTTCTTCTTAAATTTTATAATTTAATTAAAAAGCCAAAAGAGCATTTTTGTTGATAAATTTCTTTGAATATAGCATTGTTTTTAAATGAGATGGATTGAGGATTATAATAAATTATCTTACAAAAATTAAGCAAGATAATTATTCATTCTAAATTTTATTTAGAAATTTATTTTGATAACTATTCTAGTTTCTGAAATTCTTGAAAATAGCTAATGTTTCTAATTAAACGGAAATAGAATTCACCATTTCATAAATTTATAAAAATTAAAAAAGTACACTACTAAAAATAGTTAAATTTTCATTTTATAAAAATGATTGTTAAAGATAATAAAAAATTACTAGTGATGAAAATCTCTGAAGAATGAAAATTTAAGATTTTATAATTTAAAATATAAACCAACTAATTCAAAAAATATATACATAAAATATGAAGAACATTATTGTAGGAATACATTTGATATGGGAAATAAATAAATCAATTAATTAATTAATTAATATTCAAATTCGTGACAGTTAACTTTCTGGAAACCTAGACAATATGGTATTTGGTTGATAGAGAATTCAAAATCAGCTGGACTTTACTCATGACGGTACCCCTCTATCGCATCCCTTTAGTGAGATAACTCGACTTTAATTTTGTCATAAAAATCAAATAAACAAATCACCCAAAATTAAAGTCGAGTTATCTCACTAAAAGGATTCGATAGAGGGGTACCGTCATGAGTAAAGTCCAGCTGATTTTGAATTTTCTAACAACCAAATACCATATTGTCAAGGTTTCCAGAAAGTTAACTGCCACGAATTTGAATATTAATTAATTATTTGATTTATTTATTTATTTCCGATATCAAATGTATTCCTACAATAATCAATTCATTTTAAGTATTTATTTGATTGATTCACAATCTCACTTTAAATATGGTTATAAAAATTAGAGAGAACGTAAAATGATATCAAATTATCTAACAAGTAAATGATACATCAGATTAAATCAAAACTTAAAATGATATATCTTTGATATTAATTAATATAGACTGAGCTATTTAATTTTATGAGTACATTTACAATTAAAGAAGAGTTAATTTTTACTATTAAATCTATAAGTCCTTCAATGCTTTCTTTGGTATACGACTCAATTAAATTTCTTTTAAAATCAATTTTAGATAAGATCAGAATGAAATCTAATAGTTGACTAAAAAATAAGATATTAATGCTTAACGCAATTAAAAATTTAAATTTTCAAAGTTTCAACAAGGCAAATGATTTGAATTTATTAAAATTAAATTATGAATTTAATCATTTGGGGAAAAAATAATCTTATCTATATTGTTGAAAAACAAAATAAGATAATGGTATTTTTTTTTATAAATATAACAAATTTACAATTTTTAAATGATTGCACATATTACCGAAAATTCTAAATCTTAAATTTATCAACTTATAATCCAACAATATTAGAGATACAATAATGGAAGATTATATATTTTTTAAAGGCATTAGAGCCTGAATAATGTGACGAACTTAAACATCAGTGGCATTATTCACTTATCATTGAGAAATCTAATAAACTCAAAGTTTAGACTTAATAAGACAAAAATGAATATTTATCTTACAATATACCTTAAATTTATAATATTTTTATTATTTGTAATTAATAAATTATTTAAAGATATATAATCAAAAGACTACTAAACATAATTTAGCTTCAAGAGATACACTATTTCCATTGGAAATTTGTACAATAAAAATGCAAATGCTAATAAATTTATCATCAAAGTATAAAATTTTCATATAAAAAATACCCCTCAGCTTAAATAGATTTCTATGCTTAAATCAAGAATTAAAAGAATTATTCAATAAATAATAATCTTTATGATTAAATCATAAACAATGATTTAAATATTTTTAAAAAAATTTGAAATAAATTTAATAGCACTCTTTTCTTTACACCAAATATAATAAATAAATTAATGATTTAATTGGCTATAAAATTATGGCATTTATCAATAGAAAGAATTAAAAAGAAGCTCTGAACTATTATTAAAATCCTATTTTATCATTATTTTTTCATTTTCTCTAACGAAACCCCAAAATTATCAGAATATAATATAAATATAATACTAGAAATAATACTGCCAACAATAAAAAATAAAAAGAATAGTTTATACAAAGCAAGTTAAATAATCTAATTTAAAGTAATTTAAATCAATTAAGCCACCAAATATTAATATTGATATTTAAGAATTTTGTAAATCTAATACATTTTACGAAACTTAATTTTATTTTAAAAAAATAATATAATAATATTTATTAATTTTATTGTAGTAGCTCTCGAATTGTTATATTATTATTGATTATTATTTACTTGCTTCTACTCCTACTTCTTTTGCATTGTTCTAAATTAATTTAATTTGTTCTTAATATTTTTTATCTATCTATATGATGGACATATAGAAATTACTTTAAACCATCTGCTAATTCTAGTATCATTTAATGAATTTCATTCTTGCCTTTAAAAGTTTCATATATTTTTTATCTCCTTTAAAAATCTTAAAAAACATAATTAAAATGAATTATTATTCAACTTTATAAGATTATAAAAGTATTGCTACTTCCAATTTAAGATTTAATTTATTCTTGAATTAGATATGCTTGAACTTTTAAACGAGCCTTTGCTAAATGTTTTGCAATTACCTTTTATTTCTATTCAATTTTCTTTCCCAAAATACTCCAATTAAAAATATTTCCCATTAACAGTACCCTTCTACCATTCTCATTTTAGAGAAGTTTTATATTTTTTTAATTTTCCTTTCATTTATAATTTTTATTGGTACTATCTCTATTTCAGCATATTTCTGATAAATTCTTTTTAAAATAATACCTATTCTCATTCATTTTATATTACATATATTTTTTTAATTTATAAATTGATTGAATGTTCATAATTTAGAATTCATTAATTGAATGAAATAATTACAAAAACGATATTATGAAGCACACAAAAATAAAAATCCCTTTTTTTGATAAATAACAGAATAATAGGCATATATATAAATTTTTAAATATACGATTTGAACATTCATTATGCAACTATTATTAAATTTCGAATGAAAAAAAATGATGAGACACATTATTTTTGCCTGAATTCGAAATGCATTATAAAAAAAATGATAATAATTGATCACATTGAGGTCTCTAGGGACCACCCATCTAAATTATTATTTAATATTTAAGGGAGTAGCCGTTTTCACTCAAGGAGATTCTCTCCTCGTATTCTTAGTGAGTATTCATATTCATATTCTTCTTATTTTTCATTTTCCTTTGCTGTTTCTCTGCTTTCTTCTTGGGTGTTTTCTTGTCTTCCTCTTCTACTTGGGTTCATTATCTGAACTCTGTCTTCCAAATCTTTGAATTTGAATAATGTGTCAAAGTTCCTTACTTAGATTGAGAATCTGAGTTGTTTCGTAGCGATAAGCTCTTTAAGTCTGGATGTGATGAGTTGGACAAAATCACTTTTTAGGAAGTAGGCATATTTCTATAGACATTTGACATGAATTTTGATTTTGTTGCGATTATCATGATAGTCTGAGCCAATAGAGACACAGGCTAATTCATTAGCTGTGACATTTTTAAGAATGTCAATATTAAACAGTTTGATAAAAGCTACTAGGTATCTTGGTGTGGCAACTGCTGAATTAGTTTTAGTTTGTATATAAATGGTTAGTTGATGTTCATCCATTGCTATGATATCTGCGAGCTTATTTTTGTTAGATTTACATAGATTGAGGTAATGGCGTCTGAGAATCTCTTTACTGATTTGTATAGTTTAGATTCAATTGTGTTGACCCATATTGATGCACATGATTCTCTAGTGTCAAATCTATTTTGGAATTCCGCCTTCGATATAGTCTACATTAATTATAAATTGGATTCTAATTAATAATAATTAATTTATTAATTATTAAAACTTTAGTTTGGATCTATATTTAGATAGAAGTCTTGGAGTGTCGATTTCAACTTTTTCGATTTATGTTTCCTTGTAGTAAATAAATTAGCTAGACTCTTCTGAATAAGAGCAGTAGTAATAGTTTCCATCGAATTCTTGTTTTTCTTTGACAGAGCTCCAGTCTTCCTCATCGTCAGAGTAAATAACTCTTTTTGCTATGAGGTCGGCGTTCCTATTTGGTATTGGAGACTCTTCTTGATGACTAGATTCTATATTGTATATAGGGTCTAGTGATAAATTTTATTATGATAGTTCACCTGGAGGTGAAGCTGGGAAGTCAGAAATATTCATAGATTAACATCTGAAATATAATTAATGGGGTTTTGTTGAAGTATGATAGGATTAATGAATTTATTATTAATTGAGGCAAGTCTAAGCATTTGAAAAAAAAAGTTTTGGTAGGTCTATAGTTAGACTATTTCGCAATTGTTGTCTCCTTCAAATTACATATTAGTCAGATATAGCTAGAATTGATTGCCTAGTAGGAAATCTTTCTTATAATTTTTTCTGGCTATTGACGTGATATTTTCTAGAATATGTAAGACCCACTGATTTTGTTTGTTTGTAATATGTTAATTGTAAATTTTGCGAGTTTTGTTAGAATTCATTGTTCTCAATGTCACCTTGTAAAACTCCGTTAGTCAATTAAGAATGAAGATTGGGGATTTTGAATAATGAAATTAAAGATATATTATTATATGGCTGAAATTAAATATAATTAGGCTAAAAACAAATTTAAGCACCCTGATTGGTTTATTTTATAGAGACAATTATTCGAGCCAATGGTTTTAATAATTAGTCACAACTTTAATAATTTATGCCAATAATAATATAATTTAATTTCATTATTTTTAATCCCCAATCTTCATTCTTAATTGACTAATGGGGTTTTATGATGTCCCTTTGTATTTTGCTCAATTTACTCATTATGTGTTTCTAATTTAATAATTTTTAAACGATAATAATTCGAAATGCATTATATTGTAAGCATAATCTTTTAGATTTTTTTATTTAACATTAAATTTTAATATTAATTACTATCAATGTCATGTTTCGACCTTTTATTCAATTGGTAAAAGGTCTGACATATTCCGGGTGTCTATTCAATTCCTCGTTAGTTGCTTAACTTTGTACTACAACCTTGAATGAGGTAAAAAATGAATTCCAAATGGTTCTGCGGTTTCTGTACATGTACAAAGCACGAGAAACTCTTGGACTAATGGGTCTCTTACCTAATTATATTATACTGATCATACTAAAGGGTGAGTGCCGCTTCACAACAAGCACTCTTATATGCTTTAAGCGGCAAAATTGCAAAAAAACTATTGCCAGACTGAATTTCCTGCTTGCTGCTTGGAAAATAACATAGATGAGTTTAATCGTGATCTCGCCTGATGCTTTCAGCACCTCTGGGAAGGGTTTGAATGTATATTCGAAAATATGTGATGATATCCCTAATACTTAACTTCTTTAATACATAAAAAAAATAAATATAGAAACTTGTACATTAAGCAATTTTTAATTTAGGAGGTTTAATAAAAAAAACTCTAAGATATGTATTTCTCCAATTTTAATGACCAGAATTTATTCTATGTATTTTGAATTAGACAATGAGCTTTTCTATACATGCAATTATTTAGCATTAGCTAAGAATAAAATATATTCTATAAAATAAAATCATTCAAGAAAATATCATTATGTTTTTTATTAATCACATAAGCACTTATTGATATCTTTTCAATAGAAACATATTTAATTTCTTCCCATATGCTCAATTTCAATACTTAATTATAAAATAAATTTGTATCATGTATTTTTAAAGAATTTCTTCAAAATAATTCTTTTTCATACTGATAATTTAAATCAATCTCATTCTCTAATGTGTTAATACTACTAATTATACCTGGGTTGGATAAGTACTACTTAAAAATATGCATATTTTTTAATTAGACTATTTTTATATCTAAAAAAAAGAACAGTTTAAATATTTCCAATTTAGTTTACTTTTGGTTTTTATTTTATTGTATATGTTTTGTCATTTTTCCTTTATTTACTTCATTTTTAAATATGGCAATCAAGACAATAACAAATTTTTTATTGATTTTGTGAAATAAATTTAATTTAGATGTCTTCAATATCTTTTATTAAGCTATTCAAATTCTTTGATGAGTTTTTCAATTTAATCCAATATTGTAAAATTAATTATCCCTTATTTAATATAATAAATCATGATTCAAATTACTTAGATGACTTTAATTATAAGAAACTTGATATTATTATATATTTATGATATTGAATTCATATAATTTTCAGTAAAAATCAATTCAAATATCCTGATAAAAGATTATTATTAAACGTAAAATTAAATTATTGCTATCCTTAAATATAATCATTTAAGTTTTATATAAGATAAAAATATAGTAAAACTCCATAATTTTTTAAGAATTAAGATAATGGGGCAGTATAAATAAATCAAGAATTAAATTATTATTGGCCGATATTATTTATAATTAACACACACATCTTGTTTGGTTTATTTGTAATGAAATTTATTCGAGCCAATGCCATATTATTTGGCCTGAATTTAAATAATTAACGCCAATAATAATTTAATTCTAGGTTTATTACTGCTACCCCATTATTTTAACTCTCAAAAAATCATTGGGTTTTTATGCTAAAATATTGTAAATATTATTTATGGTCTAATTTTTATTTAATCTCTGTAAATAAAAGAAATTAATAATTCCTAATATTTAATAGAATTGAATATTATCATAATTTTAACATTATTGATAAAATAGATTAAAATAGGAAATTATAGAAATACAAATTAAAACTATATTAGTAATTAATTATAACTGTAATGAATTAGGAGTATTCTTAAGTGTAATTAGATTTAGTATTAATTTAGTTATTTAAATTTAATTATATTAGTAAAGTGGTCAGGTGGTCAGGTGGTCTGGCATAGTCTTTGGTGGTCTACCGTAATAATATATATAAATATGTAATTAATCTTACCGAAGTGTAGATCACTAAAATGGCGTTGCCTCACTAGACACCCGACTCTGTCTCTGACCACACCGCCTCTGTGAAATCATGGTGGGCCCGTGTATCCTGTGAACCTTACTGTTCTTGCGCCTTATTATGAGCTCATACAGTGCATTGAGAATGTGGAGGTAGCCGAGTGCTTGTAGATCGGTATCTTTGGGAGACTGGCGTTATCTCCGTTTTTCTTGAGATCGGCAATGTATTCTTGGAGAGATGTTATTATTGGTACCCTCTCCTTAGTGGCGACACCGGACTTCTGGATCACTTGATCGGCTTAGTTCATTGAGCTGTGTGCTTTGGCAATGGCTACTTACTGCGACACATCGCCCGAATTCTTCCTAATGTACTCCTTCTTTGATTGTGCTCCTCCTGAAAGTCTCTCGATAATGTAGTCATTGGTGACATCGGCAGCTCCTCTGGATCCGCGGTCCTGTATTGATTACTCCATCTCCCGCTTAGCATTCGTATTTGCGATAAACTGCTCGTAATGGTGAGAGGACCCGGTATATTAGCTTTAGTCCATCCACTGCTAGTGGTCTCCGGTATGCTGCCGCCATTTTAGTGATCTACACTTCGGTAAGATTAATTACATATTTATATATTATTACGGTAGACCACCAAAGACTATGCCAGACCACCTGACCACCTGACCACTTTACTAATATAATTAAATTTAAATTAACTAATTTAATACTAAATCTAATTACACTTAAGAATACTCCTAATTCATTACAGTTATAATTAATTACTAATATAGTTTTAATTTGTATTTCTATAATTTCCTATTTTAATCTATTTTATCAATATTAATTAAAACAATAAATTAAAAATATTTATAAAATTAAATTAAATAATTATTTATACAAGTGTTCCAGGGGTTCTTTATCAATTAGTTTTATTTTAATTCTTTCACTATAGTTTAACTTATAGGATGTGTAATTATTAAATAACTTATATTAACGTATTTAAGAATTAAATACGTTAATATAAGTAATATTAATGTTTTTTAAATTTCTTATTACATATAGATAATGATTAGGTCAGGGTAAAATAAATATTTAAGTTAATTATATGAAAGAATCTCTTTAGAAAAAATTCTATTAATGAATAAAATTTATAATTATCTGGTCAAAGCAAGTCACTTATATATATTAAAAAACCATTAAAATATAAATACAAGCTATTAAATGTAGAATAATAATAAAATGTAAGTATTTGTGGATTTTAATTACAATTTTAAATTATATCAATATATTAATTCATTTTTAATATTATTATTTTAAATAATTAAATTATCGAACATTGAATTTCTATAAAAAAACTATTATAATTTATAAATAATCTGATAAGAAGTTATCTCAAGAAAAAATTAAACTTCAATTAAACCTCCTTTAAAATATTATTCGTTATAATAACTCAAAAGAAAGAGAAAAAAGAGAGTTAAAAAATTGAGAAAAGGTATTAATATTATTGATGGTCAGTAAATTAATAGTAATCAGTATTTTATAAGATTTATGTAAAAATATGAATTTAAAATAAAGATGAGCCTTATGTTAAATCAGTGGAACTGTGCTTCATAGAAACTAAATTTTAACAAGATTAAGGTATAAATTTTTTTTATAATCCCTTTTCTAGTCACCTCAAGCAGTTCTACTTCTCAAATACAAGATAAACGACAATCTGATGTTTTTCTGAGAATATTGCTTAAAGAATGAGTGAAAAAAACTAAATATGTTACCTATTTTTGGAAACTTACTCTTAGCTAAAAATCTAGCTCATCTCAATTACAACATATTAGAAATGATATAATTTCACTTAACAAGAGATTTTCAATTTTCAATTTTATAATGTTACTATTAAATACTAACATTAATTGAGAAATTCTAATTATTATAATTCTTAATTTCTAATTATAAATCATTTCTATTCTTAAGTTCTAATCATTAAATATGTGTGGTTATTGAATAAAACGAATATTGATAAAATACATAAAAATAGGAAATTGTAGATATTCACAAATATAGAGTAATAAACCCCAAATATAACTGGCATGATTTTAATATATTCCTAAATTTAATTTAATTAACTAACTTAAAAAAAACAGATTGATTGAATTAGTTCATTGGTTTATTAGTTTACAGAATACTTTAGAAAAGAACTATATATAATGATCCAAGTAATCCAATGAACTAATGTACTAAAGTGCAGATATACGCTAAGATAGAGTATTATTAGTGCTTAAATGTGCCAAAGTGATCCAATAAACTAATGTACCGATGTACTAACTAGATCAAACGGTTTTTTATTTGGTTCACTGAGTGGCCGGATGTGTATATAGTTAGGCGTAATTACTTAAGCATTTTAATTAAATCATATATATATTTAAATCTTAAAATGACGGGAGAAAACAAGCAGCGCGGATGCTTAGTATTTATCACTTCCAATAGCCTGCCATTTGTCAGAATACCGATGACTGAGAAGGAGGCTATCCTCGCCGGAGTTACGCTGATCGGGCTACACAAGAACATTGGAGAGGCAGGGAAGCCATTCCCATCCGGCACAGCTCAGCGCACTCAATGCTTCCTCAAGAGGCTCTAGATCGATGGTGATGTGCCAGGTGAAGCCGGATAGACAAGCGAAGATACGACAATAGACAACGGAGAGGGTGGAGACTGCACTCCTGCACTCATTGAGAGACACGAGCATCATTCTCTATTTCTGCAGATTAATTTACGGATAATGCTTAAGTAATTACGCCTAACTATATACACATCCGGCCACTCAGTGAACCAAATAAAAAACCGTTTGATCTAGTTAGTACATCGGTACATTAGTTTATTGGATCACTTTGGCACATTTAAGCACTAATAATACTCTATCTTAGCGTATATCTGCACTTTAGTACATTAGTTCATTGGATTACTTGGATCATTATATATAGTTCTTTTCTAAAGTATTCTGTAAACTAATAAACCAATGAACTAATTCAATCAATCTGTTTTTTTTAAGTTAGTTAATTAAATTAAATTTAGGAATATATTAAAATCATGCCAGTAATATTTGGGGTTTATTACTCTATATTTGTGAATATCTACAATTTCCTATTTTTATGTATTTTATCAATATTAATCTTTAGCCTTATAAAATTTAAATAAGATTCTCCTTTAAAAAATAAAACAAATTATAGGAAACTAAACCCCAATATGTATGTTCGCATGAGTTTGATAATTGTATAAAAAGTTTTAAATGTATAAATATATAACGAAATTTAAAAGGACGGATTTTAACTTAATTTGAGGGAGCCGATCCAGAGAATCGAAAAAGAAGACTTGAGAATATTATGGCATCCATATAGTTTGATATTGATATGATTATTACGGTTTAATTAGTGTAATTTTGTATTTTAAGTTGAAAGCAACCAGAAAGCCAGTAGGTCGTCGGAGTGCTTATCGAAATTTTTCAACGATAGTATGCCACCCTGCCTACCTGACCTCAAGAATCCAGGCTGTTGCCTTAAGCCAGAGGTCATTTTTCGAGGTCCAAACTGAAGACCCGAATTATCTATTTTGAGTGCCATTAATTTCTAGCTATTCCCCTCTTCACATTTCTACTCGCCACTATTCAGTTATGGACAGGGAAAGGATTTGAATTTGAAAGGTACCGCGGATTTCAACATTTTTTCAAAAAGCCAATTTTGCATGGGCTCGAGCACCAAAGTTGCCGAAATTTATCATAGCTCTTCAACCACCCGTCTCCTTGTTGTCACTTGAAGCTACTTAATTAATGAGTTAGAGTAAATATTCCTTAATTGAAGTGGTTTCGCAGTGAGCTATGAATAAATCCGGAGGATATAAGCAAAAGAGTGTTTTTTCATATAGGTAAGGATCAATAATGCAGTCGAGATTATAATAATCCAGCTATTTAATATTAAAATCCAGTGGAATTAATCATTAAAATCTTGCATAAATCAGATGAATCCAGTCACTATTTGAGATTGCTTCTAAGACCGAGCCTCCTCAACTTTTAAATGCAGCTTCTGGTAAGTTTCAATCCTTGTTATTACCTTCTATTTAGAACCTATCAATAATTAGCAGATGCCAGAACAGGTACCCGAACAAGAAAACTTACCTCAGATTTTTGAAAATCTACTAGCCAATGTAAATCTAGAAGATGCGGGTAAAATCAAGGGGATCAAATATGAATATAAAAACGCACAAGACAGTCATCGATTTTAATATCGATTACAAAATTCATTGATCATAGATATAAATTTTCAACTTGTCAAGTTTCAACAAACCCCAATTATTTTTCACAAAAGTTGAGAACTTCGAAAAAGAATGATGCATTTATAATAAAGGGCACTTTAATGGCACTATTTATGTATAGTATAATATTTATATGAATAAAGCTGATATATTTTATTTATTTATAATAGTTAAAATATATACTTAAAAATATTTATCAATATAAAATTAGATAAACTTATATTAATTCATTTTTTTATTGAAGATTCAGGAATCTTACTATTGTATTTGAAATTAGTTATAAGACTAAATGGAATATACTAAATTTTAAAAAGACTCATTTGAATCTCTAATTACTATATATAATAATTTTTTATCCATAAAGAGTGATTACCAGAAGGGTTTTTGAATCATTATTTTTTAAAGAACATTGTTCTAAATTTCTTTATAGATTTTATATAAATCTATATGGACATTTATGAAATATTATGTCTTATCATAAGCTAATATCCTAACAATATTAAAATGTTTTAATTTATAATTTAAAGTTTTGAGTGTGTCCAATTTAAGTACATTAAGTATTAATATATATGCCATTATTGCTTTTAATATCACTGAGGTATATTATATTAAATTATATATTGATTTATATGAATTTCACTAATGGAAAATTAATGAAATGCATTTCACTAATTTAACATTATTGAAATTCATATAAAATAATAATTTAAATGCCATTAAATAAAACAACCATTTTCAACTGGTTCAAAAATTAATGAATATTCTAATTGAAGAAAATTGAGAGAAGATCAAATACACATAATTTATTTCTAAAATGACAATGCAAATTCTAAAAATAGTTGTGAGTATCATCCAATTTTTAAATATATTAAAAAACGAAAAAGTGCATTTAAATTTTGCAAAGACATCTAAACCTATATTATCATGAAAAAATATGGATATAAAATACAGAGTATTAAAGTTTCCAGCAATTTAATAAAAATTTACAAATATCTTTAAATAATATTATTTATTTGAGTTAAATTATTTTACTGAAGCTTTTATAAATATTATTATAAAATAAATCTCAAGACCTATAAATTTATTTGAGAAATTAGAGTAGAGATCGAGAAATAATCAGAAGAAACACATAGAGGGTAGTATTCTATTTAAATGAAAAGTTTGGTTTATAGATAAACTTTAATTAATTTAAATGAAATCTTCTGTTTCTAAGATTAAGCAATTACATAACTTCTTGGACATCAGTTAAAAGTTATATAGAAATTTGAAACAGAAATATGATCTTAGAAAATTTATTTTCTATTAAAAATCATACAAAAAAGAGTAAAAAAAAGATGCCAAATTCCCAGTTTGTCATATTAAAATATAAAAATCAAAAAAAGTTAAAAAGATAATAATCTCTCATTAATAAAATTAAAAATTTCTCTATAATATAAAGTCACAATTATTAAAATTAAATACGATATAATTTATAGAAAAGTAATTCTGTAAGAACTTTAATTTTTTTTCCTTGTTTTTTTATTGGAGACTCTTTCTTAAATACAAGAATAAACTTAGTAATTAAAAATTATTAAAATTAATCATATAAATTCGAAATTAATCAAATCATAAACAAAGAAATGAGAACTTAACTCAAACAATAACACTAACATAAGCAATAACCATAACTAAATTAAGATCTTTAAACTTCAGATTAATTACATTCTGACACCAATTCTATATAACTTCAATCTTATTAATAAACTTAGCAATTTGATGATTTTAAGCTATCTACAGCCAGGTTTGAGAAATACACTAAAAATATGAATGTTAACTTGTAATTCCATAGAAATAGATGTAGTAACAATAAATTAATGACAAAATTACTATGACGGGTTAAAATATTAACCCACTCTAACCTAGAGAATATAACATCTCATTATAAGGTTTAAGTTAAATGAATTAACTAGCAGTTTCTACTGACTTTGATATGGCAAATAAAGTTCTTTATCTAATTTTAAACATATATAACAAAAGCTCTTTTTACCAATTAATGATAAAATATCAGTAATTGAATTGAAGCTTGAATAGCTGAAAGTTGAGAAAATGCGTAAAGAATGGCACTAGAAGAAAGATTACTATGAAAATCAAATAGTTTAGTTGAGGACCATGAAAAGTTAAAAGAGCTAGATACTTGATAAATTAGAGAGCGAACTAAGAAAATTAACATAGAAAGTTCAATTTATTAATGAAAGTTATTTAAATAAGGAGTAGGAATGTGAGAAAAATTAAAAATAGTCATTGAGACCTAAAGTGATAAATTTAAAGTGAAGTTGAACTGGCAAGAGAAAGAGAGAAACATCAATAGGTTAAGAATGATTTATCCTTTGATTACCCAAAAAAATACAATTATACAATTAATTCATATATTTTTAAAGGAAAATAATGTTGACATATTTAATCATAATTGAAAGAATAAACATTAGAATTGAGCTAGTACAGTCAGAAATTCGATAAAAAATAAAACATCATTAAGCAAGAAATATTAAGAGGAAATGAAAGTGCGCTTTAATTTTTGAAAATAATAAAAAAGTCATCACATAAAAAAAGAGCAAGATCAAATAAGAAGCAAAAATTAAACCTATATGTAGTTATTTAAGAAAGTTATAGAATAAATATTCAGTAAAAACGAAAAGAGATTGAGTTTTGATTTAGACTTACTATATTAAAGCTAACTTAGTAAAATATAAAGGTGAAGTTGGAATTCTATTCTTGAAAGTTAATTCGGATAGATTCAATAGAATATATTTTAACTAATGAATTAAATATTATATATTTAAGTAAATTATGGTAATTTTGATTAGTATTTACAATTAAATAACTATGATGAAATTTTACTTGAACTTAAATCGATAAAAAAATTAATAATCTCAATTAAATTCAAATAATCTTTGGAATTTATTTTTAAACTAGATAATTTTTCTTAAATTTAAAGTGTTAAATTTTTATTTAATCTTGTAAAATTGGAGTTTATAAGTTAATCATTTTAACTGTAAAAACCAGTCAAATAAATATTTATCTTAAGTGAATCCAAACTTGATAAATTTTAAACTCTAAATTAATTACAAATATAAAGAATAAAAAGAATTTTATCCTAATTTATATATTTATTAAATCTTATAGTGTGTATTTTATTAATTGCAGATTATTTTTTTTACCTACTATTTTATAAAAGGCCCTACAAAAAACGATTAGTCAATGAAGCTCTATAGGATTCAACAAATCATGCTGTTAATTATGATTTATAGATCTATTCACAAACAAAGCCTACTAGAAAGGGTTCTAGTCAGATTCGACTTTAATATAAGAAGTTATAATGAAGTAAAGCAAGGATAAATCAGAGATACTTGTCTTATTTGAATCTAAACAGCAACATAATCAGCCAAACATAAACACACTCCTAATATCTCCAATATAAATGTTTAACCTTGAAAGAGAGCTCTCTAAAGAGCTATCAAGATTTAATTAAGAAGAATATCAGCAGAATAATTTTAAAATTAGTGTGACTGAAGATAACAACACTTATGAAATAGATACTTATAGGTAGGATGCAGAGCAAGCTCTCAAAAGCTTAACAGCTGATGAAGTTCAAGCATAATAAAGAATTTATCAACAAGATCCAAGATGCTCATATTAGAGTGAATCAGATTGAATCAAATATTTTCAAAAATGCTACAATACTCTCATTCAAAGAAGTCTATATCTAAGAGTTCTAATAAGAAGCCAGGTAGGGATAATCAAAAGTAAAAAAAATACGATTACAGTGATATGACTTCTTAGAGCAGGCCAATGAGAAATTGAAAATTCTTTGATGAATCTATAGTAGTTTTAATTGATCTAGCTTCAATTCAACTTTAATTAGTTTAAATAATTTAAAGTTCAATAGTCAAATTAAATTAGTATAATGAGTAACGATAATTATTCACAGTTCTCTTAAAATACTAAAAGCATGCTGATAAGTTCAAAATGTTTCCCTTCAAATGATTGCATGAACTTAATTTTCATGTAAAAATTTGACCAGAAACAGGCTGTCTACTTGCCCTTGCGAAGTTCATGCATGAATGCTAATAGCTTCTATTCAAAAGAGTATGTCTTAAGTCATCTAAAAAATCCAAAGAAGAAGCTTGTTATAAACAACATGACAAATCAGGATAATGTCGCTAATAATCTAAGTTTTGAAAGTAATGTGTATGAGCTACAGATTTCAATATCAATCTGAACACATGGAGGGATAAGTTATATGACTTCGATTAATAAAGCAGAAGCACTCCAATAACGCCTATAAAGTGCTCGCTTACATTCTAACAGAATACGGACAAAATGGATTTACTCTTAACTATCAATTGATATAAAAGAACTTTGATCTCTTAAAAGCTCAATAACTAAATTCATACAATGGGCTGCTCTGAACTACTGATCTATATCTTTATAGTTCTCTCTAAAATTCCTAATCAAAATTAATCAATTGAGGAATTCAGCTTTTACAAAAATCAGATATGCATTCATGGACAAAAGATTCTATTCTAAATTTTATTGGCCTATCTCATTAATCTCTAGAAGCTAAAATTACCAACGAACTAATTCAGAGACACGATAATGGATGATATATTGGTATAATTTAAAAATTAGAGACATTAAAATACCAGGAGCTTGAACATTGGAAATAATCAGTTTTAGATAACTGGTATCTTTAAACTTATGAATTAACTTACAAAAGAGTATTTTTCAATAAAAAAGCTAGAATTAAGCTTTATAAATAATATTTTATTTGTAACAATTTTTAAATCCGGTTATATATGGTATAATTAAAAGTTTCCAGCAATTTGAAGATGCATAATCTTTTAAGAAAGTGAAAGACATAACTCAATTGAATAAAACGATAGAAGTTTACACTTTTGAGGAATTCACTTTTGACTCTTTAAGATGTATAAATGCTAAATAATCTAATGGTCAGAAGCAAAACTAATCCAATTAAATAACTTAGACTTGGCTTAAACAAATTTAATAAATTTGTAAGTTTTAATTTTTGTTTTTTTAGTTCAAAGACAAACAGCTAACTTAAAGATTTCGAGGCGATTCAATATCAACATGTTAGTCATCTTCGACAGATTAATCAACCCAATTACAATTATTTTCTGATAGTGAGAGGAATGTATAAAAAATGGAGATGAATAAATATAGCAATAATAAATGTAATAATAATTTCAAGTGATTGAATATCCACAAAGGGATGTATTGAGAGACCTATTAAATCGTTTCAAGATGCCTAATTCAAAAGAATGAAAATGTACTGAAATCATTAATCACAAACATTTATATAATAAATATTATAAACTTTTTATATCTTTCTAAATAATTTTGAATGTTCAAAGATAACTAAAATAATGAACCCCAATAAACTAACCATAATCTAACCTTAAATATTAATATGAAAATAAAATCCAAAAAACTAAATAAATTATAACTTAATAAGTGAGCCTCAATAATATGACAATATTCAAGAGCTCTGAAATTGGCTTATTCACATACTGATTTATAGTATTATTCATAATGGTTAAACTTTTATTTAAGAATTGAATAAACTAGCAAGTCTAGAACTGCTTAAATTAATAAATAAAAAACACTTGATATCTACTTAGTAATTCACAAGTATAACCTTTTTTTGTAAATAAAATATAAAAATATTATGATTGCTAGGAATAAGATTGAAATTTTAATTTAAAATTGATTTTTTAAATCATTGCATTAATATTTTTTTAATATGATGAATACTTCTTCTCTTTGGATTAAAAGTAACTAAAAATTTAAAACTGTAAAATCAATTTATTTTAACACTAATTTATTTGTTAGCTGGTACTGAGCCAAGTAAAACAATTCCCATTATTTTAGTTTTTATTAAGGGCCCTTAAAATACATATATATGATAAATCAAATGAGAGATAATTAAAATAAGGCGATTTAAGGATATTAAGCTTATTCAATAGAGAATATTGAATTTACTAAACTTTGATTTTGATTTACAATATTATTTCATAACGGAGCGAGTTTACTAGACTTAAATTTCGAGGATATAATATAATGAATTTAAAAGTATAAATTTAATTCGAGTTAACTCGCTCTTTCAATGAGAATATTTGGTCGCAAGAAATAAAAGTCAGCTAATTTTAAGTTCTTTATACAATGAGGCCAGGATCTTAAAATTTAAGACCATGCATAACAATTATTTTATTCAGATTATAATTAATTCTAATTAATTTCTCATAATCTAGAATACCAACTAAAATAATTTATAATATTAAGATTATATGATCTATTTCAGATAAACTCATATACATAGCTAATGTAATTTTAATCAATATAATAAATTATTTATAATTTGAAGGTGTTTTTCATTATTTCTTTAAATTAAGAAATTTTTTTCTTTTTTAAAACAAAAAGGATAGAATGTTTTAGCCAAACATTTGCAACAATTTTTATAGCAAGCATGTATTTTATCAATCCTTTATTTCTTGAAGAAAAATATACAAAATAAAATAAGTCTTATAAATGATATTGTAGGATTACATTCGAATTGGGAAAATGAATTAAAATTAAATTAATTAAATATTAAAATCATGGCAGTTATCAAATTCAAAGTCACTCAAAATTCAAATCTAAATTGATTTTACGGTAGATCCCGCAATTTCAGCTGGACTTTACTATTGGTAATATTCCTTAATCATCACAGGAAGCGAGATATTTTGATTATGAGCTAACTCCCAAAAACAGTATAATTGGCTTTTCTCGCTTGGGTGAAGAGATAAATTCATTATAGCAATAACAACCACCGTCTCATTTCTAGTGCGCTATCCAGAGAGTATAATTATGATATGGTTTTGAGACATTTTCCAAAAACATAACTGAAGGTAATAAATAATTAATTAGTTTTTATTTTTATTTATTTTCCAAATTCGAATGTATTCCTACAATAATAATAATAATAAAAAAGTAATTATTAACTCACATCAAGGACTCAAGCCCTATGAGTATAAAATAATTGTTAATAGCCAAGGCATTATAAATGTGAATAATATTAATATTAATTCAAACTAAACTTTCTAACCACAAGATTTTGTTAGTGTATGAGCCTATCTTTCTTTCTTATGGTCGTCAACATGACGATTTTTTTCAATATAGATTACTATTTAATCGAACTTTTAAAGGTCCTCCCAATTAACTTTGTAATAATTGCTATGACTATCAGAGCAGCTCATCCATTCGAAGCTATTGTTTAGAATATGAAGGTCGTTAAGGTTGGATTGTTGCGGTTTTACTCTCCGCTTTCATGTTATCGTTGGAGTTTGAGTGATGTTCTTACGAACATAAGTCCCTTAAAGCAATCTCCATAGAGTTCCTTATAAATTCCTTGTTAGGATTGAATTAGAGGCAGTCGTCTTCATAGATTTCAATAAACTCTACTCTGTTATTTTTGTCTCTTGGTGACCTAACTTACCCCTGACTATGTGCTCTAAATGATTCCTCTAGAAGATTAGAGCATTTGAGTTAACTTTTCAAGATAATATTTTGTCCTTAGATTATATGTTCTTCAGAATTGTAAGTACTTTGATAGTGTCTTTGGGAGTTAGATCTGTATTTTTGTTTTTGTACTTATTTACCTCTTGATTATCCATATTTATGAGAAAGTTTTCTTAAGAACGAAGGTAAGGATTTGATTGATAGTGGATCCTTTAATTGGTACCTCACTTTTATTTTAGGGTTACTACTTAGTTTTGGTATCTATTTATTCTTTTAATACTGGTGGTGGCTACTATTGTGTCGACTATTTTTCCTCTTCTTCTCTTAATTATTTCCGGAAGGATTGTCGATTATAGGTTTACTGCGTCATCGGCTACATTGAGTTATATGTCTCATAGCCAGCTATAGTCTTTTATAAGGATGGATTATTATTATAGCTCATCAACTGTTGCTGTAGGTTAAGTGCTTTCGAACAGAATTTCGTCAGGTCGGTATTATGCCGATCTGACACGTTTCAATTGTTTAAGGGTATAAAAATCTCTTGTTCTTGGCCTATTTGATAGTGGATTTCGGAAATGTCAGAAAATTAGTTGTTCAAATTGAGAGACTACTTTTGTGCATCCTTTAAAAAATTCATGATTTCAGTCAGAAGCTGGAGATTATATAAATTCTTTAGTTTCCAGCTTGTTAAGAAGTCTATAATGTTATTAGTAGAAGCCTGTTAAGAGCTTGACTCGTTGCTCAAATAGCCTTGAAATGCTTTGAAAGATTAGTAGTAGGTAATATATTCTGAGAATGAAAGATCTTTCTCGCTTGACAAGTCTGGCGCTAATTCCAGAATTCTGGAGATACGGTAGATAAGCTAGTTCTCTCTAAGAGAGATTAGAACTTAAGGTATAAGTTTAGTAAAACTTAGAGAGGGGATAAATGAATTTGCTTAAGTCAGTTTTCATTTATGAAATGTTGGGTATATTTCGTTTAATTCCGTATTAATTTTATTTATTCTTTTAGTATGTTCTTTTTTATAAAAATGATATATAAATTGATTTAACATGAAAGAGCTAAGTTTTTAGCTACTAAATATTTTTATAAAAGAAAAAAAAACTATAGGAATATGCAAAATAATAGTGAGTCAGTCTTTTATAATTATTCGTTGATCTTTATATAAAGAAGCTTTAGAAACTAATAAAATCATTAAGCTAATTAAACAATTGATAGGCAAACTAATCAAAATCAATTAATTAAGAATAAAGACCCTATAAACAGATGAAAATTTAAATCTAAGAATTTATGAATTTAATAATTATTTTTGAAAAAAAAACCAAATAATTGAATGAGATTAAACTCACAATTAAACTCATCTCACTCTCCTCCCATATTGAATTCCTCCATAACTAATATCTTCTATATTTCTTTCATTTAAGAAGTTATAAATCTATTAAGCTTATATTATTTCTATAGGCCCTATAAAATTTACATATGAATTGGATAAAATGGCAAAATCTTTGCCTTTCTAATGAGCTTCTTAATTCAAAGCTTCTTTTTATTTATATTATCAAGCATATTTTACAGTTTTATAATTTCCTTTCTTCTATAAGTATTTTATTTTTTTCTCTTTTAGTAATTTTTCTAAAAACTAAAATTCTCTGTTATTGAGTCTATATTCTGAAGTATGAAGTATGAATGCTGAATTAAAGCTTTAATTTCCAATTCTCTCATAACTTTGTCTTTTTAAACTTTATACTGATTTTAAAGACATTTTTTTAAATTATTTTGCACAATTTAATTGATTTCAGCTAATTCCGAATCATTCTATCAGTATAACTGTTACAATTTTTCAAGATCTTATTCATTTTTAGAGTCTGATCTCAAGAGATTTAACTAATTTTTATAATTTCTTAATTTAATGATGATTTATATAAATAAGCTCGATTCCTCTAAAGCTAATTTGGGAAATCTTAATATCTTTTTATTCTAATTTTTGCCTGTAATACTTTGTGATTGCTCATCTGAAAGAAAACTTGGTACTAAAAAATCAGAAAAAATTTGCGATTACTCGTCTTACAGAAGCTTTAATTGCTCTTACATTGAAAGCAAAAAATTCGGTGAATTAGGATATTTCTTCCCTCATCGATTTTAATTTGTGGATTCAAAACCCCAAAACCCCTTAGTGAGGTTTCTAAGTGCTTTGATTAGTAGGGTAAAGTTGGGGTTTTATTAGGGTTAGTAGAGAAATTAGGCCAGTTTGCAAAATGAGAAATAAAAATCAGCGATTTTTGGGGTCTATTTATGATGAGAAATATTTAGATTTACTGCTTAAGCTTAGGTATGGTGCGAGTATTAATATAAAATAACTAAAATCAGTGATGAACTTTTGTGCGATTGCGAAGCTATTGTGTAAGACTGCTTCAACTATAAGGTATCACTGCTTTCTAGCTGTTTAGCATTTCAATGCTGGTTCTTGATAACATCCTGCAAGATGATAAAAGTTCTCTTAGCAGCATATTGACTATCTCTGCGATTCTAAGACTCTTAAGTATTGGGCACACTTCCCACTTGACTAGCGAGCTTTGATGTTTTATCGAAAGTTTCCTGACATGTGCATCTCTCTATAGACTATCGCAAATATTTATAGAAGGAAGGGAATTACTTTCAAGACTCTCAACAGAGTCAAGAGAGTGATTGATTTTACAGTACCATTTTATAGTAATAATTTAAACTATATATATGATTAAATGCAGAGGGCTATTGATAATAACATCAAGCTCATACACGCTGATGAAGCAGTGTTTACGTTCAACACTTTTATTAATATGTCTTGGTACAAGAAGTACGATAATAAAGAAGTGTATGACTAAAAGGTAAAGGTTGTCACTCATGCAATTTTAGCTGGTATTAGTGAAGATTCAGGCTTAGAAACTTATGTTATTCACCCTCGCTCTATTAAGTTAGAGCAGTATATAGAGTTCTTACATAATCTAAGAGATAAGTACAACGATCAAGAGATCATCCTGTTTGTTGATAACCTATCAGTTCATAAGACAAATGAGTCTAAGAAAGCTTTATGAGGAGTTAAACATAACTCCTGTGTATAACGTTCCTTACAGTCCACAATTTAATGGAATCGAATTCTAATGGAGTTAGATTAAGTATCACAACAAGAAGTTACTTCTGTATCACCTAATGCATGATCTACCAATCGATACAGTAGATCTCATACAGAGCAGTTGTAAGAGAGTGGGTAAAGACTAGACTACAATATGTGCAAGAAAGGGTAGAATTAATGTTTATTAATAAGTGTTAGACTTAAATGAGTGAATTATTTCACATATCAAACGAACTCTTAAAAGGATTCGGCTTCTCTTTCTTTTCTTCTCTGGTGCTTAACTTGGACAATGTTTCTTCTCTTTGAACCAGCACCAGCATCTATATTCATATCATCAGGTTTTTACAACTCTTTATAAAGTCTCTTGCTAACTTATTGAATGGTTTGAGACTTTCTCTCTCTGTGAACTTTTGCATTCTCTTTCATTAGGAATATACCAGTTCCAGGTTTCCCTACAAAGTTATATATAAAGCTTACTAGAGAGATAAGGATGCTTCTTAAGCTCCGCAATCCAGCTATCGCTTATGAGTATGCCTTGCTTCTTTTAATCTTCTGGAGAAATAGAGTAGCGTTTTTTTGTTAGCTTCTTCAATTATTTCTATTAGATAACCTTCTCTAAAAGTACTAAGTACACCAAATAAGAAGCTCCTTTCTGGAAGTTTGTTAGAGAGCTGTTTCTTATTAGGAAGGTAAACTATCAACTCTTCATCTTTCATAGCATCCTCATAGAGATTAGTGACAGATATCTCTGGGTAGTTTGGTATTTCTATCAACTTAATCTCTTAGTTTTTAAAGGCTTTCATCTCATCACAGAGTATAGCTTTTAAGAATGATATTTTGGTACCTTTCATCATTGGAAGGAATAGACCAACTGCATATTATGTTGATTATCATCAATTTATTTTACCATGCTAAGTGAGGTATCGATAGAGATCTTCCTTGCTCCTGAATCTTGAGATCATTTCTTGGGCCTTCACCCTTTTCATTGTAGCACTCATTGATTCCATCTTTGTTCCTCTTCCTATTACTGAATTTCAAGTTTTAATTTATAGACTTCTGGATCCTATTGTTAAAAATCTTACTATTATTTATGGGCATCTTATAGGAGGTCAACCCTGTAAGGATACGTGGAGAAAGTTCTTAGAAGCTGCAACAAACATCAGAGATGGAGCTCCATTTTTATCAATTTAGTTCCATTAAATTAGTACTAAAATATTTTAAATTTAATTAGTACTGGTACTAAATCCGTTAAGTTTAATTGGTACCAATTTAACAGTACCAAAACTTAATTAGTACCTTTTTTTTAATCCAGTGAGATTTTAATGAAAAAGTTCCAATCTGGTTCAAAACTTAATTGGTAACAGTACCAACCTGAACTTTAACTGAGTTAGTACCAAAATAAAAATTATTAAGGGTGAAATTATAAAAATTATAGTTATAAACTGAGTATAAATATGAAGCCTTAGAGCTGAGAGCAAACCATCATTAATGCTGTGGCAACTCCTACACACTACAGCTTTAACTAGAGAGGTTTAAAGAGCTTTATTATCGAAATTTAAATTTAAACATGGCGGTCAACTTAAATCGCAAAGCAGCTTCTATAGGAACTGGTTAATCATAGCTCAACTTTGGTTTCACTAAGAAACCAGAATTAATCTACATTGAGAGGGAGGCAGAGCTAAGATCTATTGAATTTGAAGCCTAGGTTTATATCATAGAAGTTTAAAACAAGAATCAGAGAGCTGAGTTGGGAATTTAAACATAAGTTGGTATGTTGAGGAAGTAAAGGAACAGCTTCAGATTGAAAACTAAAACTGATTAATATTACACGCACTCCTAATTCATTACAGTTATAATTAATTATTAATTTGGATATTTAATGAATATAAATAATTTCCTATTTTTATCTACTTTAACAATATTATATCTATTATCTTATTAATGATATGACTCTTAAAAACTGAGCTCATTTCTCTCTGCTCCAGAGAGCTGTAATGTTTCATCGCCATTTTCCTGAGCTTCATATCTCTGCTTAATCCATAGCTAACATATATAAAAAGAATGGAATATCATACAAGACAGTCAATCGCATTAAGAGCGTGAATGACTTTAATGTTCCATTTTATAAGACTAATTTAAATTATATATTCGATTAAATGCAGAGGGCTAGTACTAATAATATTTAGTACATACACGCTGATGAGGCAGTATTCACGTTTAATACCTTCATATCAAGTTCTTGGTATAAAAGATATAGCAACATTGAAGTATATGATTAAAAGGTTTAGGTTTAAACTCATGCAATACTTGGTGGAATAAGCGAAGATAACGGCCTCGAGACTTATGTTATCCACCCTCGCTCAATAAAGACCGAATAATACATAAAGTTCTTATAATAACTCAGAGATAAGTACGCCGAATAAGAGATTATTCTGTTTGTAGATAACTTATCTGTCCATAAAACTAAAGACACAAGGAGAATATGAAAGGCTAAACATAACACCTGTATTTAATGTTCCTTACAGCCCTTAGTTTAATGGAATTGAATTATATTGGGGATTATTGAAAGGTCATAATAAGAAATTGCAGCTCTATCACTTGATGCATGATTTGAAGATAGATACAGTAGATTTTATTAAGAGTGCTGCTAAGAGAGTCAGCGATGATAAAGCTAAAGTTGTGCGCAAGAGAAGGTAGATTTTGTGTTTATAAATAAGTATTAGATTTAAACGAATGAATAAGTTCACATAATAAATTTGCCCGTAAAGAGATTTGGCTTCTCTTTCTTTTCTTCCTCTTAAGGCTTGCTTGGGCCCATGTTTCTTCTCTTAGTGCCAGCTCCTGCATCTATGTTAATCTCTTCTGGCTTTTATAAATCATTGAAGAGCCTCTTACTCAATTCACGCTTTACTTGAGACTTTCTCTCTCTGTTTAATTTGCTGCGCTCTTTCATCAAGTATATAGCAGTACCAGGTTTTTAAGTTAAGAAGAAGGTCATCAAAGAGGCTGCAAAAATTGAAGAAGACGTTAAATAACCCGCCTTAGAGCATTAAATGTTGCCAACCAAAATTGACTATTAATGCAAAGAATGCAAAAAAAATTTCCCTCACAAGTCAACTTATATATAAAAAAAACTTAAAAGATATACACAACAATATGCCTAGGTTATATCTTAAGCATTAAAAGAAGATGGGAGTATATCTGTGAGTTCTATGAGAAGCCATATTTTCATACAAAAGACCTCAAAGTTCACTTAAAGAAAAAGCATAATCAAAGTTTTGACATTATTCATGAACCTAAAAGGGATACATTCCTCTAAAAAGAAGATCAAGAAGCCCAGTGGAGTCTCTTAGAGTAGAAGTTTAGAAGTAAGTTAAAATGAAGAAAGCAGTCAAGAGCTTTCCAGTCCCTGAGATCAATAAAATCATGGTTAAAATAGAGGCAATGAAGATTCCCATATTAGAAATTATTGACTTAGATTCTTGCCTAGAAAGCTACCTCACTCTCGAAGATAAAATAGAGAAGAGAGTCACTACTGATGACTAATATGCTTACAAGATATATCCTTTCAATTACTTCCTTGCTGATGACAAGTTCCAAATGGAATTTGTTAATGAGTATTATGCTCTTTAAAAGGCAAAGTTCAAAGAGTGTAGGCATATTATCTAGCTTGATGCTATTTTACTTGGTAAAGATCATATAGCCTTCAGGCTTCCCTTACTAGTAATGACTTACAGTTAATTCATACTGGCAATAGATGTCAGAGATAAATTAGCTAGATAGTATAGCAGATAGTGGAGGGGATTGAAGAGCTTCACAAGCAAGGTTATGTTCATAGAGACTTAAGGCCAGAGAACATCATGATAAACTTTCAACTTCTTAGAGTTTATATTATTGATTTCAACAGAGCTCAAAGAGTGGATGCATCTACATTAGGAAATGTATACGCCTCTCCAGGTTATTTCCCAGAAAGAGAAAATTGGAGAGACGGAGACACTTAATGAGAAATCTGGGCTTTAACAGTAATAATAATTGAGAGCGACATGCCGAGAAATGATTACTTTAGCTGCAAGAGTAAGGGAGATTCTAAGTAAAGAATCAAGCAATACTTAGATAAATAAAAAATTAATGGAGGCCTAAGAGAACTTGTATACTCAACTATTATCAAACCAAGCAATGAGAATTACGTTACAATAGATATAATCAAGAAGCAACTAAGAAGAATAAAATTCAGAGAACTGCCACATGACTCTAAGCTTATGCTTGTGTGAAAAATTTAAAAATTGCTATACTCACTAAATTTACTAATATTTAAACTATAAACCCCTACATAAACCCTAATAAAACCCTAATAAAGTATGCGTTGATAGTATACTTTTATCAATCAAAAGCTCAATCAAACTACTGAAGGGGCTTAGGGGTTTTGATTATTTTGTAATACGCAAGGTGATACGAGTTAAAAATTTATCAAATGTAATAAAATTCAATAATTTTGATAAATTTTAAAGTCTTAATCATCAACTCAAATAAGCTGTTTGGTGTCTCTATCATGCAGATATTTCTTTTCACCAATTATAATATACATTATCTTAGAGTCCCTCTAATTGTATTTCATAATTTTATCTTAAATGCTAATGTTAAGATTTTTAACTTTTAAACTATAAGAAGGTTATTATTGGAGTTATGGTGATATCATTGATTGTGATAGTTGATATTAAATTGGAATAACTTATTCTATTTTATTATTAAATTTATATCTTTCCAAATTAGTTACCAAAGTGTTAATTATTTTAATATTTCATGAATTTGGTTCATGTTTTTAGTAAAAATTATCCTTGCATTCTTCAATAGTCTCATTAAAAATGTCAACTCTACACTTAATTTTTTTTTTAGACATCTAGAATATTTTTTTTCAAGCCATTTACTTAATAATATTTTGATTAGTTATTGCTTATTGGTATTCTTCTGCTTTTTAATTGACTAGAGTTGAGTCCTTTATTTTTAAATGGAGCTTAATTATCTGGCCGTTGATCCTCTACACTTTTCTTACTAATAACTCTTGAGTAGCAACTCCTAGGGTTAAGGTTGCCTTTTTATGCCATCAACCAACACCAAGAATGCATTGTGGATCTCTTCTCTCCCATCAGGAACCAGTTTGATCTTTATTAAATATCAGCTTCATTGAATTATGATTCCAACTTCGTAACTTTACTTATAGCTTCCTTAACTTAGACTGCTAAGTCTTTAACTATGGAGTTTATGATATATCAGGCATTTATGGTAACAACTTCTCATTTAAATCTTAACGGGCTTTTGATTTTAGCTAACCAATCTCTTATCAATCAGATCGTCAATCTAATTAAGCTCTGGAACTATGATGTCGCTTTGTGTCTATGAAAATTCAGATTCTATATGTTTAAGACAGACTTCAGAGACTCAAATTCCATCCCAATATCAATATTATAATTATCTTACTTTAAAGAGGTTAATTAATTTTAGCTATTATTAGAATTATTATCATTACTTTGATCCCTTTTGACTTAGCATTGGTTTTGAACTTTTCTTAACCACATTTGGCTTCATTTTTATTTGTCGGTGTCGTAACCTTGCTATCAGCTTTTCTCGAATTGAGGGTACCTACGAGACAATTTTATGTATTATTATTGTATCTGTTCCAAATTTCTTTCTAAGTTAAATTTTAACATTGTTGTATGTCAGTTTGCCAAGCATACATTATTTTTTTGTATGCTCCAATATCTTCTGATATTTTAGTTCTTTGAATTACTCTTCTTTGAAGAAGTCAGCAGTATAGCTCGAGTTCTCATCACATTAATCTTCAATCCGAGGTGATTTAATTTTTATTTTTGCTTAGATTTTGAAGTTTTCCCCATAAGTTTAATTATATTACCTATTGGAATTAATTGCTTAAATAATGTTTCATGCTGCTAAATTTAGCTATGAATGCTAAAGAAAGTTATTTTTTATCCACCAAATTTAGCAACTTATAATATACTGTCCTAAATAGTAAAAAATCTAAGATTTTTATTTTTTGTTGGTTATTTAATATATTAATTTATTTATTAAGACGAAAATTACAAAACTATAACAAAATTTTACAAACTGAGGCAAATTCTGACAATTTGTATTATTTATCTAAAACTAAAATACAGCATATAAAATAAAATAGTTAAAGTTTAATAAAATTAAATTCTATCAAAGTCAAATAAACTCTAACGTATTATTCTATTAGCAGCGTTTTATAATGCTTTCAATTTCATAATACATTAATTTACAAATATATTTTAATAAATAAACACCTTAAAAACTACAAAGTCATTTAAAGTTTCCTCGATATCTTCTATATAAAAAGCTCATTAAGCTTATTAAACTCTATGCTTTCTTGTTTGTTCCAATACTAATTTTTTTTAAAAAAAATCTTTTAGGGTGATTTTTTACCATTAGTTGGCAAAATAAAATTTTCAACATCAGTAAAATATCATTTTAAAATCTTTTAAAAAACTTGATTTTGTTGAAATGAAATTTTAAGGAAAAGTCAAATATAGGGGTTTGTAAAATTAAAAATTTTAATTATTAAGCTAATTAACTTTAAATCGATAAAAATTTAACTACAACTCAAAAGCAATAGTATTCATATCATAAAATTATTATTCTATTGAATAAGTTACTAATTTAAAAGATTGTCCTCTTAATCAATGGCTCCACCATCGAGGAGTTGCATTGCTAGCTATTTATATTTATCAAGTTCGTCAATTTAACCTCTTAAATCATTCATATCATCCCTAACGAGTTAGTTTTGTTCCATAAATTTATGTTTTGTCTGAGAACCAATGTGTAGACCAGACTTTCATCTTTCCTAGTCAGCTTTCTAAGATTTTCTTTTTGTGCTCTACTTTAATATGAAAGCACATCTTCCCTTATTAATTAAATCGGCGTTAAAAATTATCTTATTTCTTACCACTGTAACTTATTGAGTTGTTGAGGGCATCTAAAAATGAGGGCTTCATGCGTTTGATGCTTTTTTGTGAATTATCAAGCTTAACTCTTGTTTATTCCTTAGCTCTTTAAATCATCTGACTAATTCCTTCTGTGTCTAAAGTTAGAAGAATATGAGTAATCCATTACTTGTAGAAATGGATCCAGTCCATTAAGTAGGGTAAATACTTTTAAATTGAAGGCTTGTCTTCAACATACTATTAGAAGTTATCTGCAATAAGTCTCTCTATATGAGGAATTGCTGAAAAGTATCACATCGCTTCATTACAAATTATACAAAAGTCAAACAAAATATAATACCTCTTTCTACCCTGTGAGAATGCTTAAAAAAACGTATATATTTGAGCAATTGAGTTTGGGCAAGTATGCTTCACACTCCTTGGTCAGGAAATCGTAAAGTTCTTTTTTTTAACCTATTTTAGATTTAACCTCATTCACATGGACTCCTTGCAAATTGTTGTTCGTATTGCTTTATTAAATAATGACTCTTTCAATATTTATATAAATTAATAGTACAGTTGTTAAATTTTATTATTTGTTAGAGTTCTATTTTAAAACTTATAAATGTAATTTCTTTAAGTATTCAATTTTTATTCTAAATAGTAATAATTATAAAATAAACTTAATAGAAATAAATTAAAATATGAAGAGGAGGAACCCCTAAAATTCTAAATATTCCGACATTCGAGAATTTTTTCATCAAGTTCATTGACAGAGACTATCTTCAGTAGAGGAAGATGAGCTTTCAAAGTAAAATATTTTGTGTATAATGATAATTCGTAAGATGAATTAGTTTACTGTGAAAAAACTTGTTTCATGTCCCCTAGTGATCTTGAGATAATTGATTAAAAGTTGATTTCTCTAACAAACTCACATTAAGAGATTAGAAGCAAGAGTATTACTTAATATCGAACAAAAATCAAAATATTCATTGCCTAAATTCCTGATCCTTGAAGATTTATAAATGCTTTAGAGGGGTAAAATAGATAACATAGTGCTTTTAGCAACGAGTAGATTAGTAACTCCTTATTAAAAGTAGATGAACTTAGCAAAAGGTAGAACGAATAACAAACAAAAAAATTCTCAAAAATAAGAAAATGTTGCAAAGTATTGCCTTCTCATTTACTTTAATAGAGATAAGTTATCTCAAGATGATAAATACATTGTAAGTAAATTAGACTTTGATTTTTAATCCCCTAAATTAAAATATAGTGTTGTAAATATTTCAAAAAATAATGCAAATTCTCACAATGTAGTTCGTATCATTATAAGCTTATCATAAATCTATATGATAAACATGGGTGCACAAAAAAAAATTAATGCAGAGATTTATAATTAATATCTCCAATGTGAATTTAGGCTTTGGAAGTTGTGGGAACAAGACAATATAAAAATATTCAAGATGAGAAAAATTACTAAATTAAAAATTAATAGAAAATGCTTTTCGGTTCATGTCGCAAAATTCTTAATAAAATAATGTCTGCCAAAAGATTTCATGATTATTATATCGTCAATTTTAGTCTTGAGGTGTCACTATAAAAGATAAGAATGATTATAAGAAATGATATTGGATATTCTTTCAAGAAGTTTTATCATAGAGATAAAAGATCAATCAGTTTAGAATGTTTGAAATAGAGATTAATTGCAGCGAGCCATTATTTAAATTATATAAAATAATAACAAGCTGATAATAAATATTGATGAGAGTAGAATGTAAAGTTAAAGCTTTATTAGGAAAGCATGGAGTAAGAAGGGTACCAGGATTTACAATGATTTGCTAGTTAGATATTATGGGGTTAACATGATTGCAGTTGGGTTAGTGATGGCAAGATTATGTATACTTTGAGATATTGGGAAGAATATTACGACGGCGTTCCTTTTATTTTACTCTAAATCATTGATTACTTACATTAAAACTCTGATGAATGGGTGATAAATACTGTATTTTTATTCGATAGTGCGACATATCATAAGAGTGTTGTGACATAGCAAAAATTAAGATTATAATAAATATCTGTTTTATATTTGGCCCCTATTAATTCACATTGTCCACTATTGAGAAACCTTTTCCTGTCATTAAAAATAATTAGAATCCTATAACCTAAACTACGAACAAGGAAGAATTTATGAAGGTATTTTTAAAAAATATACAGAGAAAAGACTTTTTTTGGATGAAAAATTGTTATTATAGTTGCCTAAAATATGCCAATAAGCAATATTGCAATAAGAAATTTGAAACTTAAAATAGAAGCATCCTTCCATTTATGGAATTAAATTAAATACAAATATATATATTCATGAAAGTAATAAAGTTTAAAAAAATTAGAGATTCAAAAAATTACAAATTAAATTGAGCTATAAATAACTATAATAGGCTTTGAACAATAAGATAATTGTGTTTATATTTTTTTAAGTCAATTATAAGTGTTATTTTAATAGTTAAAATTTATTAATTTAATAAATTGTCAATATAAATTTATTATCTTTATTTCCTCTTCCCAATCAATTTCGTTGCCAACATGAAAAGTGTAAGCCTTATCAGCATCTGACCTTGTTAATATTTCTAGACTATACTATCCTTGAAAATTTTTTTTCGATGTTATCCCAAAATTCTTGTGGCTTCTTGGAGTGCTAAATTTTCTCAGCTCGAATTTTCTACAGAATTTAATTTAATATCTTATAATAAAGACTACCTTTTACACCAATGAGATAATGCTCCCATGAGTATTTATGGGTTTTGCTATTAATAAAATTTCCTTTTGAGGTGAGCTTTACACAAACCAGAGTCTTTATTATATGATATCAATTATCTTCTCGGTGTGTAGCCCTTCTAGCTAAGTATTACAAAGTTTCCAATTTAAGATGACTCCTTGCTGTTACATTAGTGAAAGGGGTATCTGTTTTAATATGTGGTTTGGTAAAAATTACTGAGGCATCGATTTCTGTCCCTTATAATGGGTTGTATTCAATAACAACAGAGAAAATAGATCCTGTCAATGTCAACATGATCTTGTGTAAACTCAACCAAAAATACTCATTTTTTTAAATCTAGGTATAACTTGATTGGTTTTCCGTGAGCCATGATCTGTTTATATTGGTTCTCCCATGCTTTGCAAATATGACCTCCTTAACTTCTAATATTTGTTCTGGAATTTTAGCACTTTAGGTTTAGTCCTTGTCATACTTTAAAATCATCATTTATTAGTAGCTACATGACTCTAGTAGTTTTTATTTAATTAAATATTATTTCCCAGGCATTTCAGTTTAATCCACAAGTAAACACTCATCCATATGCTTTTCGTAATGAATTGATTATTTGAAAATCTTTTGACATCCTAAGCATTTAAGCTTCTTCAGGAGTTATTCAGCTCTTTAAATTTTATGAAAAATGTTGCATTAGTTAGGCTTGATCCAGTAATTCTCTTTCGAATTAAAGCTTTTGAACGGTTTTAGGCAGTAATTACAAATGAGATCTTCTGATTAAACTGAATCAATGTTTGCTTTCATTGTCAGTTCCTTAAATAATTTATGGCATTCCTTGCTGTATTCCTTAAACATTAGCTGAGTATTATATTTATTATTATTGTAGAATCAGATCAGTACTTCTAGTACCAACGATTTTGATTATTCATAACTTAAATATAATTTCTTTTGATAAAAATGAGAAAAATTAAATTACTCTAAACTCACAAAGATTAATTGATTTGAAAGGTAAATGATTATTTTTTTAACCATCAGATGGTTAAATTTTCACCATAAATGAGAAATTGAGTTTTATCCAAATTCAATTAATCAACCCTGAATCATAAATAAGGTAATCTACTTTATTTTAGTGATTTTCTTAGAAATATTTTGATTTTGAATATATACATAGAATTATTTAATTTATTTACTACCTTAAAAATTGTAACAGGGCTTAAATTTTATTTTCTAACTCAATGCCCTATAAATTGTATATTAACCCCCAAATTCTTTAATTTAATGTTTTAGTGTAATTGATTTTGTAACTCAAGGTTTATTTGGAAGATTATCAAGAAAATTGATTTTTTGCAAAATTTGACTAAGATTTGTAACTTAGCAGTATATATATATTTAATAAAAGTAAGAGATTATAAATCTTTTGATTAATGCCAAATTAAACTCTAATAATTATATCAATCTTTTTTAAGGTTTATTTTATTTATTCAATCTCATTTATTCTCTACAAATCTTAATAAACTAATAAGTTTAAACTATACAATTTTGGGGTTAGTATTGTAAATATTATTTTGCGAATTTTTTAATACTGAAATCAAATTTTATTTAGTTTATTTATTATTTTTCTAATTAATTATACTTAAAAGATAGTCTTTTTCATCAAGTGTCAATTACCTTTTGAAGGAAAACTTTTAATTATTGATAAAATACAAAAGATTAGGAATTTTTTTTAGTGTAAAATAAATAAACTGCCTATTTTTAGATTAATATAAATATAATTACAAGTCATATTAAAAAATGGGAATAATATACTGCTTTTTTTAGTTACTTGTATAAACTAAATAACAAGAAAGTAATTATGCAGTTTGTATTAATAATTATTTTATCATTTTCTAAATCATTTCTACTTCTACAAAGACAAGTAATGGGTTTCAAATATAAAACATTAGGTTTATTGAGTGTTTTCACTTACTTTACTTGACTTTACTATAATAATCTTAGATTTAGTAGTTTTGACTTAATAACACTGAATGCAAATAAAATATTGGATATTTTCAAGCTAAATGGTTTGAATAAGTTTGATTATAGTATTTTAAATGTTATAAATGTGAGAGAGAAAAATAATTACTTTATAATTTTGAGATCCTTGAGCTAGAGCAGTATAGTAGATCATTTTTAAAATTTCTATTTTTAAACCCATTTTCTTTTTAATTTAGCATAATATAATCTTGAATTGTTAATTTATGAATCTAAACAACTTTTAATTTTGAAAAATTTATGATCGATATTATTATCTTTATACTGATTGATTGTTTGATGAACTTTAAATAATAAAATGATTTCAAAAATATGAAATTAAGCCAGGATTATTAAGAATAATAATTAGCATTTTATAAAGAATTATATAATTACTTTCTATTTAAAATCTCTAAATTTATTTTTAAAACTTGATTGGAATAAGTTGTGTCATTACTTATAAATTTATTTGATTAAAAAAACTGATTTTAAACATAAATTGAAAATTTATCATAGGTTTATCCTTATAATTATAATGTAATATAAAAGCATTTGAATATTTTTAACAATATATTCTTAGGATTACATTCATTTCTTTCATAATTTTTCAAGATTAATTGTATAAATGAACTTAAAAATAATACGTAAATTTTGTTAAAAAAGAAATTTTACAAAAAAATAGCATAATTAATGATCAAATTTCTATAAGGATTCTTAAATTTATATGGATTAAATTAATGAAACAGCAATATCAAATATTTAGATATACAAATAAATATAAAACAAAAGAAAAATAAGAAAAATAAAAAATTTGTAATATTCTCAATTATGTTTAATTAACTTTGTCAATCTCTAAGAAAGATTAAGATAATTAAGTAGAAATACATAAATATAAATATTAATTAAAGTCCCTTATTTTGTATATTAACCAATTCATTAAAAAGTCCAAAAATATAAACGAATTATTTTTAGTTTATAATTTTAATGAATTAAAAAGTCTTATGGAGTTTTAATATAAAAAATTATCATTAAATTCAATAAATAAAAAGAAATTAATCAATAAATGACACTTGATCTTATCTGTAGTAACTCAGAGGCCTCCCCAGTTCTTTTCTTCATTTTCTGTTCTTCCTTTTCGCCTTCTTCTTTTCAAGTTGCTCTTTCAATTCCTTTATTTGTCTTTTGAATTATATTTTCTACCTTCTATTGTGATTCCCAAATTGGTAATCATTTCATCTTCAGTCAGTGCAAACAAAATCTCTTGATACACGATAAAGTGCACTTCAAGCTTAGGTATACATTCTTCAAAGCCAAGTTATTTTAGGAATGCCTCCACGTTGTTTGAAAGTAATTCTTCCTTTGCTTTTTCTACCGAAGATGCTGATGATCTAATATTTGCTTCATTATCTTCCTCATTCTCAATTTCATCTTTAAGTTAAACTCTACACTCATTTATATCTCTGCTAAATAATAATAAATTTCTTGTAGATTTAGCCTTAAGTAATGGCTTCGTTATGCTGTATCTTAATATATATCTTCAGTATTACAACATCTAAATCTTTGTTGCTATCAAATATATCTCGCAACTACCATCCTGTGATCTACTCGTCCCCAATCATCTATACAATTCTAAATTTCCAAATCTTCCTTCACGAATTGATAAAACTATTTGTCTCACTTAGAATATATTATGTAACTGAAAGAGCACTTTTTAACTCCTTTGTCCCCGTTCATCATATCCATACTCTTTTCTTGTCTGTCTTCACTTTTAATCCAAACTCAATTGAGAGTCTCTCTTGAATGTATAATAAATAGTTCAAAATCGTCAAAATAGGTTAACTTATTAAAATTAGAAAGTTAATTGCTAGGTGAGGTACTAATCTCATCTAGGGCTTTCTAATAGAGCTTTCTACTACACTAAGGCCTACTGAAGGTAAGTAGGAGGTTGCTGGGCGCAACGCATTAGGGGTTAGTCTGCGAGGTTCAATCTGCCAGCATTCACTCTTCGAGTGAGCTTGGGTCCTAGGATTTCCCTGCCTAGATGAGTTGCCTGGCTTGAGTTCAGCTTCCTAGGTAATAGGGAACAGGATTAAGGTGGTGCTCAGTCTTCAAAAGTGAGAAGATGAAAACCATTCAAGCCGACGATAAGTCATTTTCTCCCACACCGGGTTAAGGTGCTGTAGCTAACACAGCGAAAGGATAGAGACTACATTCCCAGCAGCAGTGGGACCGGTAAGAGTTTTCACCTCACCTGCTATTTTTGTGAAGCTCTCAAGCTCTGCTCTACTGGGTTATCTGGTTTTACATATTGGTTAGGGGTGGATCAAAAATAGTAGCGTAGAAAGGTTTTTCGGAGTTTTTTGGACTTTTTGACTGCCACGTCACGGATTACCACGTCAACTCATTCAGATACGTCTACGTCACAACTAAGATTGATGGTTTAATTTTAGTATTAAACAGTGATATGTTCAATTTAATTTGAGATTACTCATTAACCTCTATAGGTTAACTTGTTAATTAGAATATTTTACTTAAGTTCAATAACAGTTTTGACATTGCCAATTTTCTTGAATTTCAAAACATGCTTACTCAAGTTTAATTTTCTAAGCCACTCTACAATTGACATGTCTTTAATTTGAAGTTCGATTTCGAGAAGTAAATTTGCTTAGTCAATTGCTTCTTCTTAATTGAAATTTAAAAGTAGAATTAATCATATTCTAATAGATGCAGATATAAAATATATTGTGTCTATACTACAAGAAATGATCTTGAGGTTTAGGCATTTTAAGCTTAAAATTTTGGTAATTAGCCAGCAAAATCTTAAGCCTATCTCTCATTAGCATCTTTATAGAATTTATGGATCCCCCAAAAATTATTATATTTTATGTTAACTAAAACAATTTATTTTCACTTTATCGATCTTAAAAATTCCTAAATTAAACTTATTATTGCCAAATATAATTTAAAATATTGCTAAAGTATAATTGATTGGTGAAATTATAAAATAAATTGAATTAAAATAAAAATGAAATTAGTGTCGGTTAACTTTTTCAAAACCTATACAATATGGTACTTGTTTGATAGAGAATTCAAAATCAGCTGGACTTTAATAATACTATTTATCTCATCGTAACAGCGAGATAAATTGGTTTTTGTTTTGAATGATTTGTTTAGGTGATTTTAATGTCAATATAATAGTCGCGTTATCTCGCTTCAGGGATGCGATAGGCAGTACCACCATAGTATAGTCGAGCTAATTTTGAATTCTCTAACGAGCAAGTACCATATTGTCTAGGTTTTGGACAAAGTTAACTGCCACTAATCTAATTATTATTTTTATTTTAATATAATTTTCTCAAATCAATCATAATTTAGCAATATAGTTCTTTTTGCCTTTCAATAATTTAGTTTTTAGTTTATTATTGCGTATAGTATGGTATTGCCTACGATATTACTAATATTATTTTATTCCAAAATGTTTAAATATATTTTAATGCTGGTCTCTAAATAAAGGAGGGAGTCAAATTTCTTAAGCAAATTTTTAATTTAGTTTTCACTGGCATGAATGAGTTCAATGTGTAAATCAGTTCTACCAGGTCAAAAGAGTGTTGGATCTAATCTTTTCTCTGTGATTAGTTTTTATAATCAAGTTCTACCTTCTTGTGATCTGATGTCATAGAGGGCATTCAAAACCCCAAAACCCCTTAGTGAGGTTTATAAGTGCTTTGATTTGTAGGGTATAGTTGGGGTCTTATTGGGGTTAGTTGAGAAATTAGGTCATATTGCAAAATGAGAAATAGAAATTAGCGAAATTTAGGATCTATTTATGATGAGTAATATTTAGATTTACTGCTTAAGCTTAGGTATGGTACAAGTATTAATATAGACTAAGTCAAACCAGTAATGAATTATGCTGCTATAGCAAAGCTCCTGCGCAAGAGTGCCTCAACAGTTAGGTATCATTGCTTGTTGGCTGTTTAGCATTATAATTCAGGCACTTGAAAGCATCCTGCAAGAAAATAAAAGTTCTCACAGCACCATATTGACTACCTCTGCGACTCGAAGACTTTAAAGTATTGGGCACACTTTCCACTAGACTAGCGAGCTGTGATGTTTCATCGCAAGTTTCCTGACATGCGTATCTCTCCTTAAACTATAGCCAACATTTATAAAAGAAATGGTATTACTTTCAAGACTGTCAACAGAGTGAAGAGAGTGATTGATTTTACAGTGCCATTTTATAGTAATAATTTAAACTATATATATGATTAAATGCAGAGAGCTATTACTAATAACATCAAGTTCATACACGCTGATGAAGCTGTGTTTACCTTCAACACCTTTATTCATAAGTCTTGGTATAATAAGTATGATAATATAGAAGTCTACGATTAGAAAGTGAAGGTTGTAACCCATGCAATTTTAGCAGGTATTAGTGAAGACTCTGGCTTAGAAAGTTATGTTATTCATCCTCGCTCTATTAAGCGAGAGTAGTACATAGAGTTCCTACATAAGCTGAGAGATAAATACAACGATTAAGAGATCATCCTGTTTGTTGACAACCTCTCAGTTCATAAGACTAAGGAGTCTAAGAAAGCTTATGAAGAGTTAAACATTACTCCTGTATACAATGTTCCTTACAGCCCTTAATTTAATGGAATTGAATTCTACTGGAGTTAAATCAAGACCCACTACAAGAAACTGCTGCTATATCACCTAATGCATGACTTGCCTATAGATACAGTAGACTTGATTCAGAGTAGCTGCAAGAGAGTAAGCATAGATAAGACAACAGTTTGTGCGAGAGAAGGAAGAATGAATGTTTATAAATAAGTTTTAGATTTAAATGAATGAATAAGTTCACATATTAAACTAACCCATAAAGGGGTTTGGCTTTTCTTTCTTCTCCTCTTCTTATGGCTTGCTTGGGCCTATATTTCTTCTCTTTGTGCCAGCTCCTGCATCTATGTTCATTTCTTCTGGCTTTTAAACATCTTTATAAAGTCTCTTGCTCACTTCATAAATAGTCTATGACTTTCTCTCTCTGTGAACCTTCGCATGCTCTTTCATTAGGAATATACCAGTTCCAGGTTTCCCTACAATGTTATGAATCAAAGCTTACGAGAGAGGAATGGATGCTTCTTAAGCTCAGCGAGCCAGGTCTCGCTTATTAGTATGCCTTGCTTCTTTTAATCTTCAGGAGAAATAGAGTAGCGTTTTTTGTGAGCTTCTTCAATGATCTCTCTGAGATAACTCTCTCTTAAAGTGCCAAGAACTCCAAAGAAGAAGCTCCTTTCTGGAAGCTTGTTAGAGAGTTGTTTCTTGGTAGGAAGATAAACTACCAACTCTTCATCTTTCATCGCATCCTCGTAGAGATTAGTAACTGA
Source organism: Oxytricha trifallax (assembly GCA_000711775.1). Classification (NCBI taxonomy): domain Eukaryota; phylum Ciliophora; class Spirotrichea; order Sporadotrichida; family Oxytrichidae; genus Oxytricha; species Oxytricha trifallax. The sequence continues at coordinate 73,578 of ARYC01002005.1, forward strand.
AATCTCTGGGTAGTTTGGTATATCTATCAACTTTATTTCACTGTTTTTGAAGGCTTTCTTCTCATCGCAGAGTATAGCTTTTAAGAATGAAATTTTGGTACCTTCCATCGTTGGAAGGAATAAACCCACTATAGCATATGATTAAGTATATGTCACATGCTTACCATGCTAAGTGAGGTATCGATAGAGATCTTCCTTGCTTCTAAATCTTGAGATCATTTCTTAAGCTTCAACCCTCTTCATTGCAGTACTTATAGATTCCATCCTTGTTCCTTCTCTTGTTATTGAATTTCAAATTTTAATATATAGAGTTCTGGATCCTACTGTTAAAAATCTTAGTATTAAATATGGGCATCTTATAGGAGGTCAACCTGGTAAGGATACGTGGAGAAAGCTGGCAGAAGCTGTAACAAACTTCAGAGATGGAGCTCCATTTTTATCAATTTAGTTCCATTAAATTAGTACTAAATTTGTTTAAATTTGATTAGTACCGGTACTAAATTCGTTTAAATTTAATTGGTACCAATTTAATAGTACCAAAACTTAATTAGTACCGAGTTTTAAACTAATGAGATTTTAATGGAAAAGTTCCAAAATGGTTCAAAACGTAATTGGTACCAGTACCAACCCGATTTTATATTTGGTTTGTACCAAAATCGAAATTATTAAGTATGAAATTAGAAAAATTATATTTATAAACAAACATAAATATGATCTCTAACACCTTAAACTCAACCATAATTGTTGACGTATCAACTCCAATACAGAGTGACTATAACCAGAAAGGCTACTAGAGCTTAATAATAGAAATTTAAATTTGAATTTAAACATGGCGGCTAACTTAAATCGAAAAGCAGTTTCTCTTAGCAGTGGATAATCATAGCTAAACTTTGGCTCCTCAAAGAAACCAGAAGTAATTTATATTGAGAAGGAGGTTGAGCTAAGAGCACTAAAGTTTAAAGCTGAGGTCTTTAAAATTTAAGTTTAAAACAAGAAGTAGAGTGCTGAGATGGGAGTTTAAACATAAGTTGAATTGGTTGAGGAAGATAAGGAACAGCAACCAATAGAAAAAATTAAAACATTTTAATGTGAAGACTGCTAAAATTTCTTCTCAACTGAGTCTAGCTTGAAGAGGCACATCAAAGAGGTACACTCTGGTAGAGCTAAGATCTACTTTAAGCATGATAAAATAGATGGTAGATATTAGTGCACAACATGCATGAAGTCTTATACTCACTCAGCCAAAGTAAAGAGGCATATGCAGAAGCATCATTTAAGCGAATTCCTGATTAAAGATGAGGAAACTTAAAAGCTTGTACCTGCTAAAAGAAAAAATAACTCTCTTGAGTCTTAAAGACAACAAGAGGAAAGGCTCAAGAGGCAGAAGCGTTTTGAATCAATGAATCAGCCAGCAAATGGTACTCTTATAGCATGTCTTTAAGAGAGAGCTATGTATATACCTGCATTGAATGCAGTTGATATTGAAAGCTGTATTGAAAATTACTTGCATTTTGACCTGCCAAACAAGGCTAAGCTTATAGTGGTTGATGAGTATGCTTACAAAGTATATCCTTTTAAATATCTCATTAAAAACGAGCAGTATCAAAATGAATTTGCAAACGAATACATAATACTGAGGGAGGCTTAGAAAAAATAGTTTAAGAACTTACTTAGACTTGATGGAGTTATTCTTGGGCATGGCTTTGTTGCATTAAGACTGAAAAAGTTTGAAATGACTTTGAGAGAGTATCTCTATCATAATAGATACCCAGATGATTTAAATGAGATACTGTCAGAAATGATTAAGGGTGTTTAAGAGCTTCATGAACTTGGGTATGTACATAGAGATTTGAAGCCTGAAAATGTTATGTTAAATCTCTGTCCATTAGAAATTGTAGTCATTGATTTCAATAGAGCAATAAGATAAGAAATAGTAACTTTGGCTAAGGTGCTTTGCACACCAGGATACTTTCCAATCAGGGAGAAGTGGACTAATGGCTCTGTTTAATGGGATGTTTGGGCAGTTGCTGTCATAATCTTAGAGTGCGATATGGAAAGTATGTCTTACTTTGGAACAAAGCACGAAAAATAATCAATAAGTTTGGCTTCTAAACATATATAACAGGAAGATGTCTGCAATGAAATTAAAAGGCTTGTAGAGATGATAATCGTTAGAGCTCCAGCTTATCCAAGATAATCTTTAGAAGACATACATGAGCCACTCCAGAGAGCTAGATTCAAGAGGTACCACAAAGATAAGCAGATAAAATTTGTTTGAATTAAGTACACTAATAATCATTAAATATTCATTAAATTCACAAAAAACCAATAAAAGACCTGTCGTTTCTTCTTACTAACCCCAATAAGACCCCAACTATACCCTACAAATCAAAGCACTTATAAACCTCACTAAGGGGTTTTAGGGTTTTGATTAAGCAATTTTGAAAAGGTAATGCTTCATTGTTTCTTGCTTTGATCTTGAACACTCACTCTCTCAACGAATATAGCATCAATATCTTCAATTTAAATAATAGTTCTCCAGGGAGCTTAGCTCAGAGGATTTGGTTAGAGCTTCATCGTTTAAGTTTCCACCAGTTATATTAAAATAGCACAAGTCCAAATTGAGTTGACCTACGATAACCTAAACGAAGGAAGTTTTACCAGTACAAGGTCGTCCATAGAGTAAGTAGCCTCTTCTATAAGGCACATCCTTACTATTGGTATAAAATAATAATTTGGGAAATTAAAATTAGATTTAAAAAGCATTGATTAATTATTCTAAGGAAATTTACAATAAAATTAATATTTAATTTAACTCGCCCCATCGATAATAAAATTCATTAAAAGTGATGAGTGTTGTCAACCATTGGTCACACTGTCAACAATTGGTCACACAAATATTTTTTATGAGTATTTTATAAGCATAATCGGAAAATTTTCAATTATAAAATAGCATCCCAAAGGCACGTTTCGTCCTCTCCGTAAGATTTATGAGTAAAAAGTTCAAAATTTAATTTTTAATAAAGATTCATTATTTATTTACCAAAATATTTTGCTTAACAATAATACTTTTGGTTACATGAATTGAAGAATTAGGTTAAATTTCTACTCAATAGTATTTCATAAAATTAACATTCTAGTATATTGTTCAAGTATGATAAACATCTGTGTATAATATTTAAAGACAGCCCACATCTTTCTATTAAGTTGATTTGTTGTTGAATTACTCTACTTATACCATTTAAGATTATTTAATATGCTTTAGTGGTTAAATTTAAAACCTTCCTATTTAGTCAATGCCTAATTTTTTCTAGCATCAGTATCTATAATAAATTATTACTCAATATTTCTTGATATGATATTATCTAGAGCTTGTAGTCTCTGTGAATAAACGTAGCGTATTTCACATCTTCAAGATCTATCCTCATTTATTCTTATTTTTTCCGATAATATATAGTGTCTTTTGTGAAACATACTATGTTGACATGTGAGTCTCTAGAGGCATCATTTTAAACTTAAACTATTATTAACATGAATTTATCTTGTTCTTAAATCATAATTCTGTTACAATTTATTTGATGCCTTAATATAGCTTAGAGATTGATTGCCTTGTTATCTTAATGATATCTTGCAATATCAATATTTATAAGGCCAGCTAAATATTATATTTTTAATTATTTAAAGAATTATGTTTGAAGAACAGTAAATATTGAGTAGTTTTCTTAATTAATTTATATCTATATTTTAATTGGTCTAATAGTAAATTGCATTACATTACCATTAGTAAATTGATAGTTAGGTAATGTCATTCTGTTTTTAACATCGATAGTTTAATAAATGTTACAATAATAATCCACTAAGTGAGAAAATGCTTTATAGTCTAGGATCATACTTTGTCATATTCATCTTATTAAACCTAAGATTATAAATAATTACTCATTTTAATAAGAATCTTTATTAAAAAATAAATTTTGAACTTTTTACTCATAAATCTTACGGAGAGGACGAAATGTGTTTTTTTGGGATGCTATTTATAATTAAAAATTTTCTGATTATGCTTATAAAATACTCATAAAAAAATATTTGTGTGACCAATTGTTGATAGTGTGACCAATTGTTACAATGTGTGGCCAATGGTTGACAGCACCCAAAAGTGATTATATACTACTGATATTATAGAAATATTCTTTATGAGAATTTTATTTTTTTAATATTTAAAATAAATGGAACTATTTTAACATATCTTTTCTTTCACATATATAACATACTTTTCACTGATATCTAATGACTTCTAAACATCTGAGATGACTAAGTAGGCAATATTGGTATCAAGCACAACACTTCGTTTACTCTTGGCTTCTTCTGCTGGATTAATTGCCAGTTTCCACCCTACTTGTGAACTTTTAATAAATTTTTATAAGGAATGCGCCTTGCTCCTCTGTAAAGTTTATAGCTTCCTATACAGGCTCCTTTAATATATTGATGTCTGTCCTGTAAGTGCAAATGCTCAAAGTTTCATACATAGTGAGCTTGTTTTCCCAACCAGTTAGAGCCGTAAGCTGCTAATTGATACTTCGCCACAGTTGTTTGCCTCTGTACTCGTAGATGTGATTATCTGGTCCTGACAGATACTCAATCTGCATTAGCCATTTATATTTTTATGTTTGTAGCTTAATTTTGATAAGGCTATTGATATAATTTGTTCGGCTTTACTCTTCTCAAACCCTGAGTAGTCCCACCAGTGAGCAAACTTCTTTTTTCTTTGATTAGACTTTAAGTTCGGTCATTGATCCCTTAAAATATCCAGCATGCACAAGATACGATCTTACTGTCTTAAAGAGCTCATCAATTTTATCAATAATGTTTTATCGAGATTCATAATCACTATCAATGTAGTTTTAAATATTGATATCATATTTACTCATAAGAGTGATAGAACACACTAGTTTTCTAATGATTTATTGGTAAGCATAGTCTACTGCTTGATACAGCCAGCTTAGAACGAACCCACTCAGAGTCAGGAAACACATTGAGTAAGTTAGTTGCCAGAACTGATCATCAGTTGATAAGTAAGATTGACCCGGATTTTACGGTGTTGCAATTTAAATTAACATATTAATTAATATCTAATAACTAATTAATTGTAATAACGGTACCTATTCCATGAATATTAAGATAAAGATTTAATTTATAAAATCAAGAAACCCGAATTATTTATTCTATCACATCTTGAAATTCGTAACTTGCTTCTTTATTGAGAATTATCACATAAAATAAAACAAACTTGAAAAATATTAACTTTCAATTTCTCTAAAATACATCACATCACAAGCTGCATGCTTAATTAAATCATTTTTATTGAAAGGCTCATCTGAGTGAATATGCTCCACTACTGCTAATGCTACTTCCACCAATATTAGCACTGCCAAATGGTTTAATTGCTGCTCCCAGACCCAAGCTACTACCTACAGCTGCTGCACCATTTACACAAATTTTCTCGCTTTATTCATTATAGTTATCAAGTTGGTCTGCTCGTTCTACTTGAATGACTGCCTTCATTCTTACATTACTGTCCAGCCAAGGCTTTCTTTTGTTTGTTAAATTTATAATATGTTATATTCTTAACTCATTCCTTAACTAAACAGAAATGAAATCAATTCAAGTATTGTTTCTCGAGATGAATATGCTACTGCTCGATATAGCTCTTTACTTCGCTTATGATCTAATTCTAATTTTACTGATAGAACAGACCATGACCTTGCTCTCCAGCATAATCATTGAATGGGGCATGCTCTTCCTGAATGAATTTCAGCCACTTATTCTATTTAATAATCACATTTGAGAGTTAAATTTTAACATCTCCTGATATTTTATTGAAGAAATCCATATGACGATAAGGCTTCTTAAGTTTCTCAATAGAATTAGAGATTTTAATGTATTGCTTTAGTTCACTCTTTTTAAGTAAATTGCCATTCAAAGCAAGTTTAGAGGTTGAAGACCCAGATGTTTGGTCTGCACTATGATTCTGGTTGGAAATGAAGAAATCGTAGATGCAATTAATCACTCTTCTTTTTGAGACTCAGCATGATACCCGAACACTTACATATCATAGAAATGATAAACTACTTGGGGTGTGCTTCTTGTGGTCTTTATCTCGAAGTTTAGTTCGATTAGCTACACTTCAAACAAATGATCTTTAAGCTTGAAAATAGCATTACGAAATTCTAGTTTATCATCACCAAATATCCCTAGAAGCTCATCGTTGCAGTTGATTAGCTCTCTGTTGTCTGAATCTTAGAGTCTGTTTGATTTAATGTACTGCCAAAATGCCCCAATAATTCTCAGTTTAGTCTCTTCTTCCATGTCAAGTATCTTAGTCTGCTGTGAATACAGCCTGAACTTCTTTGGATTGTTTTCAACAGAAAAGATTAGTTTGATGGGGATAGATTACTACTTTCTCTTGTAATCCTTAGAAAAACTCTAAGAATCTCAATGCAATCGAAGTTTGCGCCTAGGTCATTCTTTGCCTTGGACCAGTAAACATGAGGGTACTCTTCTTGAGGATACTCAACTCTTACGCGGTCGAAGAATTTGAGGAATCCTTTCCTCGTGTTTACCTGATAGAAGATGGTCTTTCTCTGATTCCTTGCCCATCAATGGTTACTAAAAATAACATTTACTAGTAATGAGTTCAAATTTTACATATTCCTGTATAATATAAAAAATTTCAAAATATAATTTATAGTATTAAATATTCATAAGAATGAATGTTATGTTATACTATATTTAATTATATTATAATTTGATTTATACAATAATTATTTAATGAATCTACCTTCAATCCTGATCTTCCACTCCCTGCAAGACATCTATGCAGTAGGATTGACATGAGACACCTCAATCATAATTCTGAGATTTCTCTTGACTCCCTTGGGTTGATTGTTTTATAGCAAGTCCTCCTTAACAATCATCAGCTTCGATCTAATAAATGAGTTAATCTACTCATCTAATTACTGCATCTATTCGTGTACACTCATTTTGTTGGGGAGTAGTTATTCGATATCTATGGGCGTGCGCAGTAAGTCCAAGTTCTTGCGCATTTACTTGAAATCTAGAGCTCTCTCCTGCTTCTGTTTTGCAAAAAAACTATGCACACTTTAGCCTGTTAGCCTTTATTATGACAACATAAACTTATTCAGAGATGAATAAACTGAAATAAACTTATTTGAATTTTACTGAAAGAGCCTTGCTTGCATTGCTTCTAGTTGTTTAGGTTATCATAAATGATGTTCTAAAAGAGAGTTCTCTGTTCTTTCTTTGCACTCTGCCAGGCTACTGTTGCTATTGCTACTAGTCTCTTTGCTACTACTACACTATAGTTAAAACTGCATTCTACCTGAGTATAATCATTAGCATCATCAGCGTTTCCCACCTTCTAATCTTTAGTTTGTAATCCATTGTGACCATTTAGTTATTGATCACTAACTAATTCCTAATGATATAAATAATATTCTAATCATGAAGGAGGCCAGTTTGCTAATTAGTTGAAGTATCTATTTGTTCTTGAACCTCTTCTTATTGATTTTGTTCTTAGTGATAATGATTATTGTTGTCACCGCCTTCCATTTTTAATAATTATGTATATTCACACACTAAATTAAAAATATTTATATTCTCTCTATATTTTATCATTTTTTCTATTATTTGTAATTGAGTTTATCGATAAAATAGCAATACAACTCATCGAGACAATGAAATGATATTCAGAATTACTGTACCTAATCTTTCTTGGAATTTTCTTTCTACTTGGTGATTAGCTGCTACTTAGTGTATTTCTTAAAATCATATATCCCATCATGACTGACTTCCTATCGATATCTATCAAGTACTACAAACGTGGGTATTTCTTGAAACTGAAACTTGTCCTTCAACGCCTGTATGTTATGCTGCTCTTCAAATGGCATCATCAACCAGACCACATAAATGCTGAAATTCAAGCATTTCCTTCTCGTCTCTAGTTAACTCCCTCATCCTTCAATTATGATGCAAGTGTGATGTATTCTAGCCATTTCTTTCTTAAGTCAACTAAGCAGAAGGAGCGCCACACATTGGGATAATCACTATTTCGAGAAAATTATTGGTTTCTTAATTCATTTCGTTTTTTAAAGATTAGAGTGGGGAGCCCCATCCTAGACAATGGCCACTCCAATAAGCTACGAAATAAAGTCCAATGATTAAAGTCTTATAGAGTAAGTCTACAATTTCAATGTATACTCTCTTGTGCGGGGAGTTTCCTTAAGCAAAAGCTGATGGATTAACACTTCACGATTAGTCTATTTAAAATTCCTTTATATTTTAATAAGCTTTTCTTTGTTATAAGAGTATTTAATAAAACGAATAAATGTAAACCAAATTTTGCTGATATTAATATATTTTATTAACATATTGAAACTAAACTTATTGTGTGTTATTGGTTCAAGAATAATCAAATTATATCCCAATAGTTAGTGCATTTCTTATATCATTTTGTATTTATTGATTAAATTAATAAAAAAGATTATAGTGTTATATTCAATAGTTACAAAATAAAATTGTTGAATTAAAATATAAATAACATTTCAATTTATTTTGACATTATAATTATGGCCATTGTTGTGATTTATTCTAACCTATTTATAACATTATGCGTCGTGTCTATTCCTAACATCTTGATTGTTACTGGATCCATATATAGGCTAATTATTAATTGAGTTTTAATTTATGTATGAATCTATTTTCTTGCCTGCTAGGCTCATTACATTTGCTTCACTTGGGGTTATCAATCGTTTGTTCCGTTTTAGAGCACTTGATGATTGTGAGGATATGGTTGCTGCCCATTCTAGTAAATTGTGATATTCATTAGATTCTTCTCAAAAACACTGATATTTGCATTGGGGAAGTAAAAGCTTTTTTTTGATTGAGACCATATTGGTGTTGAACAATGATTAAAGCTTTATTGCTTTTGACACAAAATCAAATTGCTGAGTAGTGTTGTTTGAATTAAAGCCATTAGAGGAGAAAGGTTACTGTTTTTAAATATAGTCTAGTTATTGCTTTGAGGTGTATAGTTGAAGTTCAACAATTAATTCAACTGTGCTTGTTGGTTCTAATTGCTTAGAGAATCCTGCTTCTAGTACAGAACTCTAATATTTATAAGCTTTTCATAATTTTACTGTGAATTTTGCATTGACAAAAGATTTTTTACCAGATAGAAGCTTGCATTTTACTATATGGACGTTTTTAATAATTTATGTTTGAGAGATTTGCACCAGCTGCTTATGCTTTGTACATATTTAACAAACTACAATCAAAATATAAGATATTTATATTTGAGCATTAGATTATTGTTCTCCCCGACACCCCTACCCCTCCCCTACCCCTTGCGAGTCTTACACCCCTACCCCCCACACCCCCTACCCACCCCTACCCCCCATTAATATGCCATTTCAGATTAAAAAAATTACTCCCACAGCCTAAATCGAATTCCTTCTTGACATCTCGACCTAATGACTAATTTTAATTATATAAATGACCTAAAACTTTAAACATTCCTTATATTATGTATTACACAGATTCGTTATTAAAATATTATTATAATTAGTATTTCTTAACATTTATGTACTTTAGTGAGATTTAAGAAATTTTATATTAGAAAACTTTTCTTAATCTTTCCCCCTTGAATATTTTTTTATTTATCAAAATTTTTTTTAATTTTTATGTAAAAAATTTTTATAAAAAAAATATAGTAGGGAAATAAAACCCCAAAACCCCTTTCAGTAGTTTGATTGAGTTTTTGATTGATAAAAGTAGACTATTAGTGCATACTTTATTAGGGTTTTAATAGGGTTTATGTAGGGGTTTAGGGTTTAGATATTAGTAATTTAAGTGAGTATATGCGAGGTTTGGTGTCAGTTTGTGACAGTGAGTATATAGATTTATTGTTTAAGTTGCGTTATGGATGTGATGAATATAGTGAATAACTCAAGCCTGTTCTGAATTATACGTCTATAGCAAGGCTACTCATAAATCTCCAGCAACTGTGAGGTCTCACTGTCTATTAGCATTGAATTTAAAGAGATAGCATCTTAATTCCAAGCCTAAGAGACCCTTAAAATTCTAGCAGGATCATATTGAATATCTTATTAATGATAAGACTCTTAAATACTGGGCTCATTTTTCTCTAGCCTAGAGAGTTGTGATGTTTCATCGCCAATTTCCTGAGCTTCACATCTCTGCTTAATCTATAGCGAACATATATAAAAAGAATGAATATCTTACAAGACAGTCAATCGCATTAAGAGAGTGATTGACTTTAATGTTCCATTTTATAAGGATAATTTAAATTATATATTCGATTAAATGCAAAGGTCTTAAGAGCATAATATAAAGTTCATACACGCTGATGAGGCAGTATTCACCTTTAATACCTCATATCTAGGTCTTGGTATAAGAGGTACAGCAACATTGAAGTATATGATTAAAGAGTTAAGGTTTAAACTCATGCAATACTTGGTGGAATAAGTGAAGATAGTGGCCTCGAGACTTATGTTATTCACCCTCGTTCTATAAAGACTGAATAATATATTAAATTCTTGCAATAACTCAGAGATAAGTACGCTGATTAAGAGATTATTCTATTCGTTGATAATTTGTCAGTTCATAAAACTAAAGACTCAAGGAAGGAATATGAAAGGCTAAATATGACACCTGTATTTAATGTTCCTTACAGCCCTTAGTTCAATGGAATTGAATTGTATTGGGGGTTATTGAAAGGTCATTATAAGAAATTGCTGCTCTACCATCTGACGCATGATTTAAAGATAGATACAGTTGATTTTATTAAGAGTGCTGCTAAGAGAGTCAGCGATGAGAAAACTAAAGTATGCGTAAGAGAAGGGAGATTTTGTGTATATAAATAAGTTTTA